>JARVZY010004096.1:0-20356 GCA_030686995.1 Artemisia argyi
TTAATAATTAATTAATAAATAAGTTATAAATAGCATAATTAGTTTTTATATAGTAACACCTATATTTTATATTTTTCCTAGCTTTTATAAGTCATAATATAGTTTTAGTAATTTTTCTATAATTTTTACTGTTCATTTAATAGTTTTTATAATTTAAATAGTTTAATTAGATATTAAATAATAAATAGAATAATAATTAGTAAACTAGTTTATAAATATATAAAATAAAGTTTTTATAATTTTTTAGGATTCCTATAATGGTTAATTAGGTTTATAAAAATTTTCATAATTTTCTAAGTTAGTTTAATATTATTTGTAATTTAAAATAGTTTAATTAGTATAATTAATATTAATAGTTTTTTAATTAATAAAAAAATACATAAAAAGACAAAAAGATTTATTTTTATTTTTTATACTTTCTTCAAGTTCTATTTTAGGTTTAGAAAATATTTTTATAAGTTTCTAGTTTAATTTGTAGTATTTATAATTTTCTAATTAAATAGTTAAATAGTTTTTAATTAAATAATTAATAATAATTAATAAAATAATCTTAAAAATAGTTTTCTTTTTAATTTAAGTTTATTTTAAGTTTAAGTTTATAGAATTTTCATTTTTAACCCCTGTAGTTTATTTTTCTTAAAACTCACCTTTTTCTCAGTACGCAGTCGCGTCTGATTTTAAATTGGTGTACGTTTTAAATACTTAGGTTTCACGTAATCATTAATTTAGTTTTCCTAAAGTTATTTTAAGTTGTAAAACCCTAGTTAACCACACACACACACTTTATACCCTTCCTGTTCACGTTCACTAATCACAGATTCGTTTATATATATCACATCGCATACCTCGTTGGGACTTACGACCCGGGAAAAACACTGTATTCCTCGGAAGCATTTGCCTTAGACGTTTGACTTGGTTGACCATCACCTGGTAAACTTAGTTGACTGTTTGAGGCGAATCAAAATTTGGCGCCGCTGCCGGGGGAGGTTGTGCGCTTATTCTAAACGATTTTGCGTATTTGTGAACCTGAATACACGTTCATTGTACATTTATCCACCTTTGTTCATATTATTTATCATATAAAACCAAAAACAGTTCCCGAAAACTTTTTAAAATCAGTTTTCAACGAACACAAAAAACCAAAAAATATTTTCCTTCTTATTAATATTACAAATTTTTTCAAAAACACCAAAAATATTCACCTTTACATTCCTACCTATTTGATTCTTCATTTCTCACCCCTAAACCCTTTGATTCTTTCTATGTCTTATTCTCACCTTCTTGTCTGTCATGGGTTGTGGTAGTCCTTATAATGGTGGTAATTGCCCCAATTGTGGCATGGTAGAGTCAGGAAACGGGTCTGTCTATAACCAGAATCCCTATTCCTACCCTGACATGACTGATTCATTCCACCAGCTTCCACACCATGAGACTCAGCAGTTTTACTATTGTGAGTACTGTGGTGGTTCACACTACAGTTCTGATTGTCAAATTAGGAATCAGTTTGTCTATGAGCAGGTTCCTGATAACAATTATGACTCAAACACATACGACTCACAGACACATCAGTTCAACTGTTGTGAGTACTGTGGAGGTCCTCACTTTAGCTATGATTGTCAAACAAGGAATTCATTTCCTTGTAACAATTACGACTATTCGTTTCAAGACCCACCTCCACAGTACCAAATGAACCAAGCAACTCCTCAAAACCAGCAAGACCTTTGTCTAGAGGTTCTTGAGAAACTTAAAGACCTTAAGGAGGAGTTGGCTAATATGTCGTTTCACAATGCACCAAGTTCTTCTTGTGTATATTGTGGGGGTCCTCATGATGATTTCAAATGTCAACCGTATTATAAACCTGAACATTGTTCTAGTTCTGATATATCCGGTTTTGACACATTCACACCCCCACAGTCCTCCACTCACTCAATATTCTCGTGATAAATCTATCGCGGAATTACTTGCTGAAGAACATGCTGCTAGAGACGAAAGAAGCATGGAAGAATTACTAGTCTTAGAACAAGCAGCTATAACACGTACCAAATTTCAAAATGCTGCTTTTCTCGATGAGGATGATGAAAGTGATGATACCTCATCAAGTTCATCAGTTGAGACTCCTTCCATGGATATTCAGGGAGAAAAGAGTATGGGAGAATTACTAGCAGCTGAACAAACGGAAATTATAAAATCCATGTATGCTAGTCCTTCTCAACTCCCTGAGTCTACTGTTATCATACCCGAGGTTCCCACTCACTCTCTGAGCATGGGGGACGAGCATCTTGACACTATTCCTGCAAAGGAATCGGACGAATTCATAAAGTCTAGTGTTGAGAACCTTGTCTAAATCCCAAGTGAGTCACAGGGAATTCTTGATCATATGTGTGATATCCCTACCCCTCCCGATAATCCAAATTATCAAATTGAGAATGTCTCTAATTCCAGTGATGATTGTATATCTTATGGAGACATTGAGTATGTTGAGGCATCACTGCCTCATTCTGATGTTGATCATCCTCTTGAGGATGTCACAGAGGAACTCACTCACATCATTCCACTTCTATCTGTAAGTAATGATGATCTCTTTGACTTTGAAGCCGATCAGGAAGAGATAGAAAGTCTCTTACATAATGATCCTTCACTCAGTGCTTATCCCAACAGTCCAGTAGAGAATGTTAATCACATTGTTCCTGAAGCATTCAAAACTACTATCACCAATCCTCTATTTGAATTCGAATCCGAATTCACTTTGATTTCTGATAATCCACTCTTTGATATTCAGAATGAGGATTGTGTTGAGTTCACAACGGAACATGAGTTCACAGATTTACATCTTGTGAATGATTCTCTTTACGAGGAGTTCTCCTTTGAACTCACTCATATCATATCTCCACCGGAGTATGATACTTTCTATTTTGATCTAGACATACCCATAATATGTCTTGATCAAACGAGCTTAAAAGAGGAGATTCATGAAACAATGAATTCTCCTATTGAAGATGAGGAGTTAATCATGATTTTCATCATGACTTTCTTTCTTTTCTTCATATATTCTGTTCCCTATCCTGTTCTTCACTCTTTCGGGAGTGAAGACATTATCTTTGATCCCGGCATTCTCATTTATAAATTATGAGCCGGGTACTTGTCTCATCGGTGTGGAACTTTCACGTGCTTCAAATGTTTATCCAAACGTCTTGAATGAAAGTCCGATGAGATTGTCTCTTCCACTTACTTCCCCATGGACAAATGAATTCGGGGTCGAGTCAAGCTAGTGACTCGGGAATCAAAAACATTAGCAAAAACATGGGTTTTCACCCGTGTGTAACACCCTAGTGTGGGGGAGATGCCCCACATGTTGTATATATAAAAAAAAAAATAATAATAATAATAAATAAATAAATAAATAAAAAATAAAAAAAAATGTACATATAGTGATAGCTTCTATTTAAGAAGTTTTATCTAAAAAATAATTGTATGTATATACATTTTAAATAAAGGCTATAGAATATTTTCTTCTTACGTTCTAAGTGTCGGTTTTAACACCCGGTATTTTGAATATTGAGGACAATATTCAGTTCTAAGTGTGGGGGGAGATTCGTCTAACGAATTTAAACACATGTTCCATCAAGAACCCCCATTTTAGCCAAAATTTTAAAATTTTTTCTCACTTAGAACGCAATAAATGGTATCAATCCTCCATGTCTAACCCACAACAGGATTGGCTAATCCAGGAGCAAACGGTTCTTGGTAAAGATAACTCAAACCCGTTTATGGCTTGCAATTTGCCAAAAATTGTATGGTTCCTCAACTCCCCATTATCCTCAAAAGCTAATGAGTTGGCTAGCCCGCAAGATTATGGCTTGTGGTAAAGGCCGTGGAAAAACCATAATTGGTAATCAGCTCACCAAGATGTTGACTATTCCATCAAGAGTTGGCTAGTCCAGAAGCAAACGGCTTTTGGTAAAGACTAATCAAATCCGTTGACAGATGGTGATTTGCTCAAAATCACACGGTTATCAGGTGTGCCACAGTTCTTACACCTGGCTACTCCAGAAGTGATGGCTTTTGGTAAAGAGTTTTTCAAATCCATTAAGTTTTTCTCAATAGATTGCTAGGGACTAGCAATAGTTTAGTGTGGGGGATTGATGAGTGTCTAAATACTCATCATTTTATACCAATCTGAGCTGCCAAAACATACAAAAACACTCAAATATGCATCAAAATACTTTAAATATCTTAAAGATGTGTTTTATATGTTTTAAATGCAAAATATGCAAAAACAGATGAAAATGTACAAAGTTTGCATAATTGGCAGTTTCAGTCCCTCAAGTTTCATAAATTGTCAAAACTAGTCCCTGGTTATTCTAAAAACATGAAAAAAGTCACCAAAGGTCCTTTTTAATCATAAAGTTACATATTTAGTCCTTTGGTGCAAAGTTTCATAAAATTACAAGTTTAGTCCCTCAACTTTGGAAATTGACAGAAATGGTCCCTGGGATGTAAAAACTTTGAGAAAAGCAATTTTGGTCCTTATACTAATAATCTTTTGCAGGAATGGTCTTTGGTATGGAGTTTGGTGAAATTACATAATTGGTCCCTCAAGTTTGGCAGTTTGTCAGTTTTGGTCCCTGGACTTTCAAATAATGACAGTTTTAGTCCCTGGGTGTTCAAAATGGGAAAATTATCATTAAGGGTCCTTGGGAATTCACAAAGTGTCACAATTGGTCCTTATGTGGAAAAGTTTGGAGAAATTACAAAAAGGCCCCTCAACTTTTCAAGTTTGGCAAAAATAGTCCCCGGTATTTAAAAAATGAAAAACATCAAAAATAAGCCGTGTACTATTCACATATGGCATTTATGACCCTTGTGATAATTTTGGAATGTTACAATTTCAGACCCTCAAATTTTCCTTAATTACATTTTTGGTCCTTGTGTTTATTTAAGCTAAAAACCAAACGGATCCAAACTATTATTACTAAACCAAACCATAACCCATTTCACAAACCTAGCCCACCCTTTCTATCCACTTATTCCCTTTGGGCCCATGTGATATACTAGCCCACCCAGTGTTTATTAAACACTGGGTCAAACCTTCGGTCAACAAACCAAAACCACCACCCAGTCACCTTCCCTCCCAAACCATACCACCACCACTGCTACACCAAAACCACCACCACCTATCTGGTTTCACCCCAACTTGCTCCCCACTCCTTTCCACCTTATCTCTCCACACTTCCCAAGGCCATTTAAAGCCTTAAAACCCTCACCACGCATAACACTGACACCCTTGACCCTTTGGCGCCAAAAAGTAATTTAAATGGCGTGGATCAATTGGACACAATCAATGGCTGGAAATTGGTGGGAATTGTCAAGGTGGGTCCCACATGCTCAGAAATGGCTACAAAAAGGGAATGAAGGCAGAAGAGTTAGTTTAATTAGCTTAGGAGTAGAATAACATAGTCGTAGGTAGTGTAATCTTGTATTTCAGTTATAATTTCAATCAAAATAGCTTGTACTCAGTTAATTTAATGTAATTTGAACTTTTCTTAAAGTCAATTTAAAGTTTCAGCTCAGTTCTCAGTCTATGCAATTTTTACTTGTTTCAAGAATCACAAAAATTTCATCTGTGTTGTTAGTTGTTGTTAAAAGCATTTCACAAGTTAAAATAAGCCTTGACAAAGCTTATTGAAGCTTTTATACACCTCAGTTTGCTGTTTAGTTCATTAAATAAAAATACTTAAAAAATAAAATTAAATATTAAGAAAATAAAAAAATTCAAGTTACAAGTTGATTTGTGCAAGGAGCAAGATATAATCTGGATGATCTTGGTATTAGAGTCCTATGGGGGATTTTAGGAAGTGAGATTGGTCCATGGTTCTTGGTTGCTCAGTCCATTTCCACTTTGTAAGCTTTCACATCAATTTTTCATATTACTATTTTAGTATTACATTTACTTAGGTCTCTGTGTTTTCATGCTTATTTATTGTTGTTAAGATAATATAAAGCTTAATATAGATAGCTTATTATTCAGATATCACTTGTTCTCAAATCCAAAAATCTCACAGTTAAAACTCAATCTTGACAAAATTGTGATTTCTGCTTGTGGTGTGTTTGATTAATGTTCATTTGATCTTAATTAGTCATATTAGAGTATTAGAAATCAGTTTGTTAGATTCAAATCTTGTTTAGCTGTTAAAATTAGTAAAACAGTGCAATATAGGGGTGTTTGGTTCATGCTACTCATAGGTGTTCAAGACATATTTTGTTGTTGTTTCTGCTCTAAACATTTCACATTAGGTTTAGGTATATCATATCAGTTATAAAATTAAGGGTTCATAAGTTAAAAAGTCAAATTCCAAAACCAAATCCCTTGACAGTTAACTGTCAAGGAATTGAGTTTCCAAAACCACCCACACTAGTGTATAATCTAGTAACTTAGCTTAATTAGGACTTATTATAAGTTATTACTTCCATATCAGTAGTTTAGATCACCTAGAAATTCAATTTAGTCAAACTAGCAAAGTTCTCTCAAAAAGTCAATA
The DNA here is from genome assembly GCA_030686995.1 of Artemisia argyi. Taxonomy (NCBI): domain Eukaryota; kingdom Viridiplantae; phylum Streptophyta; class Magnoliopsida; order Asterales; family Asteraceae; genus Artemisia; species Artemisia argyi. The sequence goes on from JARVZY010004096.1 coordinate 6,540, forward strand.
TTGCACTTATCAGATTTTTCCAAATATTGGGAGATTTGTTTAGAATTTAGGAAAGAGATCTAAGCTTTGATATTTTTAGGATTAATTCTATACCACTTCAACTTTAGAATCCCACCATCTTTACATTTTTAGGATTTTTCTTGTGGCCCCCACTTGTGCCCAAACACAACTGCAGGGAGACCTTCTCCCCTGCACATCAGTACATCACCACACCACCACCACTTTGGTGGTGGTTTGTGGCTACCATAGTGGGCCCCAGACCCTCTAGTTAGTTTCTTTGAACCCCCCTCCTACCAGGGAACTTAGTTTGACTATTTGTTTGACCTGTGCCTCAGTGGACCCCACCTAGATTAAGCTCTCAAGTCTGTCCCTCTTCTGTGTTGCTTTTCAGGTTTTTGGATTAGCTTATTTGGCTTATTGGCTTATCTACTGAGCTTATTTAGCTAATTTAAGTTTTGACAAGTTCAAACAACTTATTAGAACCAGAAAACACCAAGGTGGGTCCCACATAAGCTCATTTGAGCTTATTTCCCATTTTAGTCAACTGTGGTCAACTGTCACCATAATAAGCTTACACACAGCTTATTAATAAGCTATAAAATAGTTGTCTTTATTAAAGTTGTCTAATTTTAGGTATAATATAGTTTTATAAAAGAAAAATCCAGAAAAACCAACATAAAAATAAGTGATAATTTCTATTTAATATAATTTAATTTTAATTTTCATTTTTAGATTTTAATTAAGAAAGTTGTGTTTTTATATTTTTATTAATTTTATTATAGGTTAAAGTAATTAAAATAATTTTCTCAGATTTTAATTTTGTCTTTTAGTATTAATTAGAATTAAAAATAGTTTTATTAATAATTAATTAATAAATAAGTTATAAATAGCATAATTAGTTTTTATATAGTAACACCTATATTTTATATTTTTCCTAGCTTTTATAAGTCATAATATAATTTTAGTAATTTTTCTATAATTTTTACTGTTCATTTAATAGTTTTTATAATTTAAATAGTTTAATTAGATATTAAATAATAAATAGAATAATAATTAGTAAACTAGTTTATAAATATATAAAATAAAGTTTTTATAATTTTTTAGGATTCCTATAATGGTTAATTAGGTTTATAAAAATTTTCATAATTTTCTAAGTTAGTTTAATATTATTTGTAATTTAAAATAGTTTAATTAGTATAATTAATATTAATAGTTTTTAATTAATAAAAAAATACATAAAAAGACAAAAAGATTTATTTTTATTTTTTATACTTTCTTCAAGTTCTATTTTAGGTTTAGAAAATATTTTTATAAGTTTCTAGTTTAATTTGTAGTATTTATAATTTTCTAATTAAATAGTTAAATAGTTTTTAATTAAATAATTAATAATAATTAATAAAATAATCTTAAAAATAGTTTTCTTTTTAATTTAAGTTTATTTTAAGTTTAAGTTTATAGAATTTTCATTTTTAACCCCTGTAGTTTATTTTTCTTAAAACTCACCTTTTTCTCAGTACGCAGTCGCGTCTGATTTTAAATTGGTGTACGTTTTAAATACTTAGGTTTCACGTAATCATTAATTTAGTTTTCCTAAAGTTATTTTAAGTTGTAAAACCCTAGTTAACCACACACACACACTTTATACCCTTTCCTGTTCACGTTCACTAATCACAGATTCGTTTATAATATCACATCGCACACCTCGTTGGGACTTACGACCCGGGAAAACACTGTATTCCTCGGAAGCATTTGCCTCAGCTGTTTGACTATTACAGTTGGCCATTCACAAGTGGCTGATCAATAATTATCTGACCGTTTGAGGCGAATCATGGACCCTTAACCCCAATTGCAACATCCATTTATAAAGTTATTAAGCGAGAAGCTAATGACTATTCAGTTATTTGGAATGGGGTTGACAGTTACCAATGTAAAGGATCATGGAATGACCAATGTGTAGTGAATATGAGGTTAAGGACATGTACATGTAGGAGATGGGAGCTAACCGGTATTCCATGCAAACATGTTGTGGCAGCAATGTATAGCATGGAGAGTGATGGTATGGAGGTATTGATACTTGAGGATTGGGTACATCAAGCATATTGGCTAAGAACATGGAAAGAGATGTACAACCATAAGATTGAATGTGTTGCTAATAGTAAATTTTGGCTCAAGTGCACCATCCCTAGTATCTTATTGCCCCCACACCATCATACTCCTGTTGGCAGACCAATGAAGAAGAGGAGAGTGACCAAATATGAGATGACTGTAACACCCTAGGAAAATCCATATTGGTCGTAACTTGGAGTGATACTGGGAAATATGTTAACAATCGCCTTATATGACAACAACGCATTTTGTGGTCTAACGGTTAATCACCCATACGGTTAAGCGTGCTCGTGTGATAGTAGTACTGGCTTGGGTGACCTACCAGGAAGTCTTCACATGAGGGCCACAAAAGCAAAGCCGTGAGCATACGGGAAAAGCGGACAATATTGTGGTCTATAAGGCGGGGTGTTATAGGTGGTATCAGAGCCACTCCAAGCCGTTCGGGATGTGGGGAAAACCTCATCGAGGACGATGAGTCCCTTAGGCAGGGTTATTACCAACTGAATCCCGGGACGGGATTCTCCTGGGGGGTGAATGTAACACCGTAGGCAAATCTCACATTGGTCGTGACTTGGAGTGATGCTGGGACATATGTTAACATTCGCCTTATATGACAACAATTCGTTTTGTACTCTAACGGTTAATCGCCCATACGGTTAAGTGTGCTCGTGTGAGAGTAGTATTGGCTTAGGTGACCTACCGAAAGTCTTCACATGAGCGCCACAAAAGCAAAGCCGTGAGCCTACGGGCAAAGCGGGTAATATTGTGGTCTATAAGGCGGGGTGTTACAAGGTTCAAAACAACAACCCAATGACCACTATTAATGTCAACATCCAATGGAGCATCCAAACAGTTCAAAAGGTCTTTGTTTCGTTCAGGCATCTTAGTGCTAGCATCAACTTTGATGATGCCATTGTCTTTCTGGTTTCCAAGAAGTGCTTTAGCAGTGGCTTCATCCATGTCACAAGCATGGCACACAAACTCAGTGGAGAAACTAGTCAAGATACCATTAGAACCGTTAAAAAAATTCGATGAATGAGCGTGCTTTGTGGTCGATTTTGGTATCACCCAAGAAAAGAACTTGGAGCTTGGTGTCGTATTTGTTGTACCACCATGTGATTACACCAAAAGGGAGAGCAATGGCATCTCCTGTTTTGATTGTCAAGACCTTTTCTTCTTTATCAGGTAGAACAACTCTAGCAACTCCACTGCCTTGGAGAACATAAGCAAACTTGGCAGAATCGGAATACCGCGGAAGAGCCAAACCACTTTTCTCGAGCAAAAGCTTACCGGCACAAATGTTACCTTGACGTAGCATGGGTAGCTCGTCGGGGCACCATGCATGATATGATCCACTAGCTCCTCCGTACAACTCCTTATCCAACTTTGGTGATAAATCCCATTGTTAAGCAAAGGAAAAAAAGATTACAAATGGAAGTTGATTGAACGATGAATAAAAATGTGATTATCTGATGAGAAATAGGTTAGGTGAAGGGTGTATTTATAGTGAAATATATGATAGCATTTGGGTGTAACAAATAATAACGAGATAAAAGGAAGCGAGGATAATCGAGATCACTTAAATAAATTTAAATTATCCGTAATGTCACAAATTGGATAATATGAAGATTTTTAAAAAGTAAGTTTAGATATCTTTGTATCAAACACAAAATATACGAGTAGTTTAAATTTATATTTAAATAAAAGTTGATACTATTTGCCATACAAACTAAAATTATAATCGGTCTTCATTGCAAAGTTTTTTATTCTCGTGCAAAACAATTTTGTGTGATAAAAGTTTTTATTAATTACGAAAAATATCTAGAAACAACATATTTTTAATAGATTTACAGAAGAGATTCTCTTTTTTCAGCTTTAAAACATAATTGTTATGTACAAATTTGTGAAGGTTCATACTTTGCAATATTTCTGTTTGACTTTAAAATCGTTACAAATACGTATTTTGTTTTGGTGACTTTGCAATATTTGTGAAGGTCCATACTTTACAAATACGTATTTTGTTTTGGTAAAATGTAAGTAGAAAAGAGGGTTTTGACTTTTCTTTTTCTATCGATTTTTCCCTCTCACCTCTTGGCAGATTCATGAACAAAACAAGGACCAAAAACACGATGAAAGCTTGTGACTTTGACATTGTAAGTCAAGTGTTTTTTATTTTATTTATTTATTTATTTATTTATTTATTTTTACTAATCCCCTCTACAACGATTCTATATCCTTAAAAATGTCTACTTTCAGGAATCGAAAATTAAAGTGAGGACATTTTTTTTCTTTTTTTCGATAAGTACTCAAAACACAAATTTTTATTAAAAAAAACTATATTAAGTCGTGTTTTATGTGAATAATTTTGCACAACCTTGATCTAAAACAGTAAAAACATCCTAAAGGGTCTCCTTAGTGAAGTTTTACACGAAAAAGATCAAGAATACGGAGGTACGAGTTGCCCGTAGGGTCACGGCTTTACTTTTGTGGCCCTCAGGTGAATACTTCACGGCAGGTCACCAAAGCCAGTACTACTATCACACGAGCACGCTTAACCGTATGAGCGATTAACCATCATACCACAAAACGTGTTGTTGTCATATAAGTCGAATGTTAACATATGTCCCAGCATCACTCCAAGTCATGGGCAATGTGGAATTTGATTAGGGTGTTACATTCAATCCTCCCCCTAGAGGAATCTCGTCCCGAAATTGAGTTGGGTAACAACCCTGCCTAAGGGACTCATCATCCTTGATGAGGTTTGCCCCAAATCCCGAATGGCTTGGAGTGGCACTGATACCACCTGTAACATCTCGCCTTATAGACCACAATATTGTCTGCTTTGCTAGTAGGCTCACGGCTTTGCTTTTGTGGCCCTCATGTGAAGACTTCTCGGCAGGTCATTGATGTGTGGATTGTGGTCTACATGAAAGTTTTACTTCTCAAGGGATCTTGAGAAGCTTACAATCCCCACCAGGCAGTGTACCTAACCGATATAGTATAGTGAAGTGGCAAGTACCGGGGGATTGATCGTTCTTCACAGGGAATAGTGTTCGTTAGGATTGAAATTGATCTAACTAGGTCTAGAGGTGAGGGATGATTTTTTTTTTGTATTTTTTTTATATTTTTTGAAAGCAAGTAAAATCTCGTGTATTTGGAAGAGTGGGCGGAATTAGTTGCTAGTCATTGATGTGCGGATTGTGGTCTACACGAAAGTTTTACTTCTCAATGGATCTTGAGAAGCTTACAATCCCCACCAGGCAGTGTACCTGACCGATGTAGTATAGTGAAGTGGCAAATACCGGGGGATTGATCGTTCTCCACAGGGAATAGTGTTCGTTAGGATTGAAATTGATCTAACTAGGTCTAGAGGTAAGGGATGGTTTTTTTTTTTTTTTTTTTTTTTGTTTTTTTTTTTTTTGTATTTTTTTATATTTTATGAAAGCAAGTAAAATCTCAGGTATTTGGAAGAGTGGGCGGAATTAGTTGCTAGTCAACTAACCCAAATAACTACTGTGGAAAACTTGAAGGGGGGTTGAATAGTTTACCGTTTTTTCGATTCTTTTTAGCTTAAATAACCTTTGAGAACTTGACGTTTGGTTAAAGATATAAACATAACTTAATATGTTTGATTCTTTGAAAAGACTTTTCATGTGGATAACAATTCTAACTTAACTTGTTTCATACTTTGAAAAGCTTTACTTGTAATGATCCTAACTTTGCTTGTTTAGTTCTTTGAAAAGCTTTACTTATGTTTAAAGATATAAGAACAACTTTACTTGTTTTGGTTCTTTGAAAAGCTTTTATATGTGATCAACAATTCTAACTAAACAACAACATATAATAAGCAAAGATAGAGAAAGAAACAATCAAACCACAACACGATAGTTTATCGTGGTTCGGCTACAAGGACTCTTTTTCCTTGCCCTACATCCACGCCCCGAGTTTCCAACTCGAGAGTTATAAACACTAATCAACAAGTTCCTTTCACCGGCGGAGAAAACCTTACACGTCGCTTATACTTTTACCGACACAAAGCTAGATGTCGAGTTCTTTTACAAGGGTACAACCACTCCCATTCGTCGCTTACACTTTTACCGACACAAAGCTAGATGTCGAGTTCTTTACCAAGGGTACAACCACTCCCGTTAGTTCTTTTACTAGGGTACAACAACTCCCAACACACTACGTATTTTGAGGCCTAAAATACTAACCCATAACTTCTACATACATGACACACATGAAGTATAAACTACCAAAGCTTATACATGACCAAGCTACCAAGACTTGCAACTTTAGAGTTGAAGCTTGTAACTTCTTGAATGATCTTGTGAAGTCCCTTGCTACATAAGAGAATCACAAATCAAAAGGTTACTGAGTTAGTTGAGAGAGTATGTGAATATATGTCCTAAAAGGGTTAGCCAAAAATCAAGTTATGGCTTGGTATTTATAGCACACCATACTGCATGCTTGGCGGATCAGGCGGAACCCTCAGATGGGTTCCGCCCGTGTACCCCCAGGGTACCGCCGGGTCTGCAGTAGGTTTATGCAATAACTCTTCAAACCAAACAAGGTCTTGTCTCATAAATCCTAGCAACCAAACAATGTCACATCACATTACACTAGTCAAACACCAAACTTGCAAGTCACTACAAAGTTAGTCAAACACATAAATGCATATTGACAAAACTTGCCATAAGTGTGATGTGACAATTCTATTTAAAGAAATAAATATGATATGACAAGACACTTTCTAATTTAAGAAATAAAAACAATGTTTAGTTTAAAAGGAAATGTGAACCTTAGTTAAACAAGACTTAAACACATAAAGTGATGATTTACTCTTAGCTAAAGTTCATACTTTGTCATTAACAAAACTTAGCAAAGATCGTAAAATATAAATAACGTTTTTAGGCGATATTTGTATTAACAATCTCCCCCTTTTTGTTGATGACAAAACATAAACTTTATTCAAAAGTAAGCCATAAGATTTAGTGTTAAGTCTTATAAAGTTAGTATTAAAACTTGTTTTTGCAAAGAGTTAGCGAAGCGGAAATATTAAAAGTAGAACAAGTTTAATATAAATTCTCCCCTTTTTGTCGAAACAAAAAGTAGAGTAGTGAAGCGGAATAATGGCCATGCTCCCCCTTGGTCGATACTCCCCCTAAATGGAGTGCCAAGAGAAGAGACATGGATTTTGAACCTACAAAAGAAAAGTTAGTTTCCGCACAAGATAAGTCATGAAAGTGTTTCATGTTAAAACACAACTAAGAGTTGTGAAGTGAAATAGTACAACACTCATGCTCCCCCTTGAATATTACTCCCCTAAATGGAGTATCAAGGAAGGAAAACATGGATAATGAACCTACAAAAAGAGAGGTTAGTTTCTAAAGCACAAGATTTATGTATGGTACCATAACAAGGTATAGTTCACACATCATACCTAAATGGTCAACAAACAAAGAAAACCTTGTAGTGTAATGAAATTCATTTCATGTAAAATTTAGACTTCTTAAAAAGTCAAAGACAAGAAATTTTGGTTACACTATCCTACCTCTAGAAATAAAGAAAAAGCTACAAATAAGCTACGACCATAAAAAGCTACAAGGAAATCATCATTTTCCTTTGTGAGAAACATTTTCCAAAAACAAGGCTAAGGTTGTTTAAGGAAGAAAATGTGGGTTGTGGTTGTAGCGGGCTTTATTTTGAAGGTTGAGAGGGTGACACGGGTTTTGGTTTGTTGGTTTAAATGGGAAATATTTTCCAAAAGAAACGGTTTTGTTTCATTTTGGAGACTCTAAACTTGAGGTGGTGTTGGTACTCTAAACTTGGTTTGTTGGTTTTAATGAGCAACATTTTCCAAAAGAAACGGTTTTGTTTCATTTTGGAGACTCTAAACTTGAGACGTTCCACAATGTGGTTTAGGATAAACCTCATTTTATTGGATAGGGTGAAACAACAATGGTTTTGGGTGATGATACTCTTGTTGTGGTGGTTGGTTGTGGTCGAAAGACTCATTTTGGTTTAGCAATGACCTTGGTTATTCATTTGTGAAAGGTGGTGGTTGTTGTTGGTCTTGGTGGAAGATCATTGAGATGCTTTTATTTTCTTATACGAAGAAAATAGAGATTCAAAGTGTTGGGAAGGTTCTTGTGGTGGTGGTAGTTATTGTTGTTGTGGTGGTTGTTGTTTGAACAAAATGGTGTAGGCTTGGTTATTTGTAAATGGTTACCATGAAGGTTTTTGTGAATGGGGTGAAACACAAATGATTGTAGGTGTGTATGACCTTGATCATTTGGAAAAATTGAGGATTTAGCATAAAGGTAGGCCAAACTCTCAAGCAATGACGGTGGATGAGGTGCATCATCCAATGACTCGTTTGGTTGAAATATTGGTTGTTGATGGGTTTCCATTTCGGCAATGGTGTCAAAGAGTGACAATGATGGAGGGCTTGATGGTTTAGGTGATAGGTTTTCAAAAGTTTCCAATAGTGGATGTGGTGATGTTGGTGGTGTATGGAAAAGTTCCATTGGTGTAAGTGTTGAAGTAGCAAGATTAAGCAAATCTTGAATAGTGATCACATTGGTATTGAAATGTGTTGAGGATGGTGTTGAGGTCGTGAGGTTAAGGAAATCTTGGATAGGTGAAGAAATGTTAAGCGAAGCATCACTTGAAGATGATGAGCTTGACTTGATGGTTTTGTTGAAGCAACAAGGTTTGACACTAATCCTAGTGGTTTTTGAGAAGGATTTTGATGGTTATGGTGTGATTTGAATTGTTGCAAAACTTTCAAATTTATAAGGTTGAAAAGGTGTTGAAATGGATGTTTGGATTTGATGTTCTACCATTCAAAGAATGAGGTTTCAAATGATTTTCATGACCATGTCACATCATTTGATGTTAATTCAATAGAATAGGATGGAGTGAAAGATCAACATATGCACTCAATGCTTTGTGATCATGGGATGTGATTTGGTTGAAAATGTTTCAATGGTTTGAAGGATCCTTTAAAAGGGTTCCTTGGGTTAGTTATGTTTGAATTTGAATTTTTGGAGGGAAGTGGCTTCCTAATTGTTTTAGTGAGTGAGAGTTATTCTAATATGGTTATTGGAGTTAATGGAAGATGTTTCTCACTTAGGATAATGGTTTTGACACATTACAAGTTTTGGACTTAAGAACAATGGAAGAATTTTCTGCAGGTGTCTGGCGGAACCCTCAGAAGACACTGGCGGAACCCATTTGAGGGTACCGCCTGGTCCGTTGGGCTATTTCTGGAATTCCCAGAAAATACACTGGCGGACCCCAATTTTGGGTTCCGCCAGATCCGCCAGACCCTAAAAAGTTGGCAGTCCGCGTTTTTGACCCGCGAGACGATTTTCAAAATTTTCGAAAACTCCTAAAATCAAAAAGATAATGCATTTCTGGTTAGGCAATGCAAAAATTAGACACGTAAACATACATATCATAGGACTTTGACCTTGAGGTCGAGGATTTCACTATACTTAGTAAGAATTGCCATAAACATGAAAATTTGACAACTAGCTAAATGTTGTCTTCCTACATCATTGTTAGTTCCTACAAGTTCCAAATAGTACCAAATAACTTACCAACACACAAATACATAACACGTAATGTTTAAATGACCAAATCTTTCAAATGACGCCTAGTGCCAGACACTCCTACACACCCGCTCTCATAGACGGTCAATCTTCTTCTTGAGTATTTCAAGAAATCTCTCGATGTTTTTGAACATCCCCTTTGTTTGCTTGAACTCCGCCGACTCATTTGGAATATCTGAAAGTTGGAAAAAGTAATATAGAGGTGGGAGCCTAGAGTTGGGCAAAGCCTAGAGTTGGAAAATGTTTACCTTGGGCTTTGTAGATTCTACTATCACTTAGTGGGACAAAAGCGTGTGGAATAAGAAAGTAGTCTAGGTGAATACCTATAGGAGTTGATGGAATGGGAGAGATGAACCTAAAGAGACGGGTCAAGAGCATTCCATATGGCATAGACGTTGTGCCTTGCACGGGAATGTCGGTCATTCACTTGGTCAAGTAGTAGGCAAGGTTGAAGGGTTGCCTAACTGACAAGGAGTAGAGCATGTAGCAAAGGCAAACATTGATGTGATCCCGATTGCCTATGGTGCTAATTTCATTGGTTCTAAGGAGTTCTTCCCATTCCTTTAATTGGGACTTGAGTTCATGGATTTCCATTCCGTATGGGTTCTTGATGACCTCATTTCCGGTTCTAGTTCTTCTAATGTTGGTGGTTCTAATGAAGAGGTGGTCATGAAGTTCATCTTTGGACACAAGAGGGTTATCATAGGGATAGATGCGGTCAAAGAGTATGTCAAGAGTTGAGAGGGAGTTCAAGTAGGAGTAGATGCAAGTACCAAGGTTTGGGACACCTAGGATTTGAGCAAACTCCTCGAGGGTGAAGGAGTATTGATGACTACTAGCCCTAAAGTTAATAGACATTCGACCATACTTATCCTTGGAGAGGGTGATGGATGCATAGAATTCTAAAGTGAACCTAGAACAAATAGGCTCGTCGATTTCTAAGAGACACTTAAAGTTGATTGTCGCAAATTCCGTGTAGAGGTTTGTACCTTCTAAGAAGGATGGATCAATGGTTCTACCCTTATGGACATGTTGTTTTTCTAAGGCTTTGAAGACAACGATTTGAGTTTGAGTAAGACCTTTGGTTTTGTGGTGTTTGGGTAGGTACTTGATGGTGTCCTTGTGGTCGTAGTGAGTTAGAGGAGGCATGATGATTCCTAGAAAATCAAAATTTCACATTTAAGTAAATGACTATTGTAATGTGTATGTTCTAGTGTGTGCCTATATGAAAACAATGTGGAGGTGCGGTTGACTTGACTCATTTTGATGCTTAAAAATGTTTTGTAATGTAAGTGATGTTTCAATGACGTTTTTCATTTGTTTTAACAATGTGGTGAACGGTGGTAAAGTATGGGTGACGACCGAGGGTGGATATGTGAAATGAGGTGGTGATTGTTTGACAACACTTAAAGCTTGGATATCTTCTTTGTGTTCTTCACTTGCTAGAAAGTGGAAGAGACGCATTTCATAATGAAATTCACTTGACTTTTGACGACATAGACAAATATGTTAATGAGAGTATGGATATGACAATTGCCCTTTGTTTCAAAGAGCGACACAAAGGTGAACATAGGTTTATGTATCATGAAAGATGGTTTAATCTTAATAGGTTAGGTTATAGTGGGGATGACACACTTGTTTGGTTACATTGTGGAATCTTCTTGTGAAGATGACTAGGTGGAGTTATTGGTGAAGATGATATTAACTCTTGGTTTCTTTGAGGGCATGGAAGTGGTGGATGACTCGATATTGATATGACAAAGGATAACTCGGTTTCTCATTTCACATTGGTTGTTTGAGGTTCGAGTGATGAGAGGTTATGAGGAATATGCTTGAAGTTTTGCTCATTTTGTGAATCTTATGGGCTGATGGTAAGTTGGAGTTGTGAGTAAAGAGGTGTTTGGTTTTGAACTTAAATAAAACATTCTGTGGCTTTGGCGGACCAGGCGGAACCAAAAAATGGGTTCCGCCCGTACGGTCTGAGGGTGCCGTGGGATCTGCAGGGAAAACTCAAAAGGAATTGTCTTGATTTTTGTGGTTTTATCCTAATGTTCAAAACTAAGGTTTTAGGTCTTATGAGTCCTTGACTAAGCCTAGGGATGATGAATGCTTCTCATTCAAGAGGTTTTGTGAAAACGTTGATAGAATGGTTAACGTATAAGACTTTCTTAGTTAAGATGTTCCTCAATGAACATTTTTACCAAGACGATGATGATGGATCACAATATGTCAATTAAGAACATAATGGATTGAATTGTCACTGAAGTCGATGCTTCCTTTGTTGAAGGTATAACAATGTTGATAAGATGAATTCCGTTGTTGATGCGAGTTTGCTTGTTCAAGCGGAGCTTGTTGATGTGCTTCTCCATCCGATACTAATATGAGAATCTTACGCGTTTTGGAGAATCATTGGGTAAGTAAGTATAAAAGTGCAAGTACCACTTGTGCTTTTCTTATCAACTTATTACCGATATAATTTCATTTGGCATACACTATGGTTTCTATTCCCGTTCTTTTGGGAGACCATAATCCTAGTTGTGTAGTACCTTATGATGTATCCAACTAGGCTCAACTAACGAGTTGTTTAAGGATCTTCGTTAACACGAGCACATAGACAAAAGCTAAACATAATGTTGAATCTAAATGTTATGAGAACAAGTAGTCTTCCAAACATTTCTCTACGTTTAGTTTTACCTACGGATTTACTAATCTCATTCTTGATAAGCCATCAATAACTTAACCATTGAGAACAAGAGAGCAACTAGGAATGTCTTTAAGTTAAAATCATTTGCTTTTGTGGCTTGCTTTTATTATCAAAAAGTCTTTCAAATATTGACACTATATTTACTTGATTACTTTGAAATATCAACTTCGTTTCACTATTTGTTTTATTCTAAATTCCAAAAATTGTTTTTGTTGAATTTGTTTAGACACAACTAATAACCTATAAATCAAGTTTTACAACTTATGTCAATTTTACTTGATTTAATGTTTAACTCAAGGTGAGAAGATGTTGTTTTGTACTTTAACTCCATGCTTGTCTTGCCATCATTTGACTTTCAACTAAGTTATCATCTACCAAATATGATATCATAGAAGGAGGAGATCACTCGTTAAATGTCATATTCAACGACTCCTCGACTCTTAAGGTTTTCATACTTAAGACACTATGAACTCTATTAATTTTTAAAAAGTCCAAGAGGTACAACATCATTAGACTATGTGTCACATTTGATGTGTAAATCCTAGATGTTGAAAACTTATTTTCTTTCACACATCCTAATATATGCTAATTGTGATTTATTTTACCTTGTGTGTTTTATGTGAGATTATAAAGGAGTGATTGAAGAAAGACACAATTAAAGACTCAAAGTATGGTGTTTGAGAAAATTGTTTAACAAAGGTTTGTTTTGCAAGCATCACAAAAGTGTTAGACATTTTAACACTTAGGAGATTCTTAGTTAGCTCACTTGTAAGCAAGAGTTGAGTGAGACAAACTCAAGAGTTTTTCGTGCTTATCTCTTGATGGTTAAATAACCAAAACACCTTATATCTCCTTACTAGTACTAAAGACTAAATTCCTTGTTGCATAGAATCTAATCTTAGTTATTTACAAATAGCAGGTAGACACTCTAGAGTATTACAAATAACACATATTTGAGCACATAATGCTAGAGACAAGATATAACCAAAGTCAAGTTTAAGTAATGCGTACCTTTTAAATTGCATAGAGATGCTATCAAGCGAATAAGCATTAAGCGTAAAGACTTGGTTTGACGACATGCTTTGAAACTCAATAACTCATGTATCCAAGAAGGTTAGACAATCATATAAAGGCATAGAGCATGATAATCTTAATTCTTTTATCATGAGTTTCTATTAGAGATAGAATTATCTCTAAGTCTTTCTTCTAGGTTAGACAAATTTTACTTGCTTTGTTTTATTAGTTAATGGTGCTTTTGAGTTAAATCCTAATCCGGTTTTATCTTTAAACAACCTTTGACTCCCCAACAATCTTTCAAGAGATTTTGAGCTTTCATCAAATTTAACTAATAATTTTTCTTTTCTCATTTTGCATTTTAATCTCATGTT
>JARVZY010000491.1:0-26350 GCA_030686995.1 Artemisia argyi
GCATTCAAATTTAAGGGTCTTATTGATTTAAGGGATACTAATTTCAGAGAGAGGATCGAGGCTACTGTGCCGGTAGTGTTTGAATGGGCTATTGGTAATCAGAGTTGTTCTGAAGCCAAAGCAACAGATGGTTATGCCTGCCAATCAAATAGCAAATGTGTTAGCTCTACAAGGGAAAGTAGTGGGTACCGATGCGAATGTAAAGAAGGCTATGAAGGAAATCCATATCTTCCTCCTGGCTGCCAAGGTATAGTCTAAGTTAATTATATGTGTCCTTACATGCATTATCATTTTTCCTTTTTACAAAATACCCTCAACTTCAATATAACTAATGCATAATTTATTTTATAAATTTTCAAGTGAACATATGTCAACTTTGTTTAATTTCATACTACATATGAAATATTAAACATAGCGTTGTTCATACACTCAAGTATATCCTAGGTGGATTTAAATTTATAGAAAACATGCAATTCATTTTCAGAAATATCCAAAAGCTTTGTTACAGGCATAGTAATAGTAAATTATTTATAATATAACCTTGTTCATGTTTTAATGAATATCCAAGATGGATTTTGAATCATTAAAAAAATTAAAAAAAATAAAATATAAATAAAAATAACCATTTTCATGACATATCCAAATGGTGTATAACATGTAAATTTGTTTGTTACATGCATAATTATTGTAAAGGCTCTATAATGTGTGGCTATATGTTACTTAACCAGTGGGAGTTGTTCTTGCGTTGCGGTGGGATAAAAATTAATCAAGAATAAGTATTCGGTTTTTAGAATTTTAATTAATCTATAAATATTACTTGTTAACATCTTTACTAGACAATCACTAAATTTAACAGGGACCTTTACTGAAATTACTAGGTAACTAAAGGTACTATTTGTGTGAATTTTCGTTGCACAAGTGGCCACATATTTAACATAAAGACTGTTGCTGCAATTGCATTTAACGACAGGGATTAATTTTGAATTTATTCAGAACTGTTTTTGAAACGCAAATTAACTGGATACGACTGTACAATTGCATTTAACGACATGAATGAATTTTGAAATTTATTAAAGATTGTCTCTGAAACATAAAATTTATTAAAGATCTCACAAAAAAAAAAAAAAAAAAAAAACATTTATTTTGGTAAAAGTTATTTATATACAGTAATATTTTATTAAAGATATCATCTGATATCATTTTCTAGAAACTAATTAAGTCGATAAGCTTATAAATTATTCCTTTGTATTTGAAGATGACTTCCAAGTGACTGGCGGTTTAATATTACTAGTCATTGCTATGACGCTATTTTGTTAGTGAATTCACACTCGTCATATTTTTCTTAAAAATCAAAGTAATGGTACGCAGCTTTTATTTTAAAAATAATCTCTTCCAAAACAATTAGCTCCGTTTGGATATATCAACTTCAAGGTTTTATTTTAAACAAGTTGCTCCAAAATGAAAAGCTGGTTCGTGAAGCTTTTAAAATATTTTGGAGTTGTCAAAACATAAAATTACTGTTAACAGTTTATAATTATATTTAACAACTAATTTACCAAACACATTATTAAAAAACATACATATACAACTTCTAGCTCATGTTAACAGCTTTACAGCTTACAACTTATAACGTACAGTTTACAGCTTACATGTAGTTTTGCCAAACATACTCTAAAGCTATGTAATTTTATTTTTTATTTATTTTTATTATTATTATTTTTTTAATCAACATGCATATGTTTAGCTTTCTTATTGAGGAGTGAATTAACAGGAAGTAAAATACTCCGTACTGCCCAAAAATCTTAGGGTGCGTTTAGTTATAGAAAAATTTTCTTAATTTTTTATTTTTAGATTTGTAAAAAAAATGAGAGGATTTACTTTTTCACAAAACATAGAAAACGTGTTCATATGATATTGTTTTCTATTCTAAAGAAAACAAGCGGGTTACAAGAGAATTAAGGAAAACACGATAATTTTGTGTTTTGTAGTTTCCCTTCTTAAAGTAGGGTATGCAAATTTTCTGTTTTGTAGAGTTTGATAGGAAATATTGTTTTGAACACAATCTATATTTTTCTTATTTTGTCCAAAATATTTTATTGAAAATAAGAGTGCTTCCATTCAACTAAACACACCCTTAGAATTCTCAACTTGATATTTGTTAAACAATTTGTCTAACATAATGTTAACAATGCATCTGTTAGCGGTGTTGCTAGTTTATTTTAATAAATTTCGTGTTCAAAGTTAAGGTTGTGTCGCTTTAAAGGCTCACTGTCTTCGCATTTCAATATCTTAATATGTTTGAGTCTTAGAAAGATAAACTTGTACCATAAAGCCTTAGAATATCCGGATCTCACTGATTCAGGGATGAATTTTCACTCTACTTTACTCTTTTAAGTGTTACTTTAATATACAACCTTTTTCTAATAAAAAAAGTTACGTATAGTGACACCTTCAATTTTGTGTTTCATTTTGTGTGTGTATTTTCGTATATAAAATAGAAGAATGCGTCGTCAGTAGATCATATATAATGATATGTCATATATAATGATTCTTTAATTTAGTTATGTTAAAGATTAGACAATTAAATGTTGTGTTTCTTTTTTGCTAGATATCAACGAGTGTAATCGAACGAAGGATTTTCCTTGCTATGGAACTTGTATTAATACTCCTGGGAATTACACATGCAACTGTAAAAAAGGGTATTCTGGTGATGGCAAGATTCAAAATGACTGTCGTCCTAAATCATTTAATGTGCTTGGACTATCGATAGGTATTTACTAGTTCCCCTTAATCCTAAAAATAGGCATTTAAAATTGCAAAACGACCAAACTTTTTACAAACAATAAATTAAAGTTTGCAAATGTATATATAATATCGCATGGAGATGTAGAAAATGAGTGTTCATTATATACTTCTTGAGTTTTATACAGAAATTTAAACTATTACAGAACTACTCTATCAAGTATTTTCTATTGGCAAACTCGTAAAAGCATATTCTTTTAGTAATGGAATATATTTTTAAAAAAATCTTATAAAACCAAGGATGTATAAAGACACTCTTTAATTTTACTGATGAAATATATTTCAAACATACTATTGAAACCAAGGATGCAAAGTATTTGAAATGTATTTGTGTCCCTCATCACGTACATATAGTTTATATTTATATTTATAATTATATATATATAATTACCTTTTAAAAAAATTCCCGTACAGGTATGGGGATTGGATTCCCAATATTACTGACGGGAATATCAGTGTTTTACTTTATGGCCAAGAAAAGAAAGCTAGCCAAGCAAAGACAAAAATTCTATGAGCAAAATGGAGGTGCGTTATTGGAAGAGATATTAAAAACCACATGTGGTATTGGTGGCAATATCACGAAAGTTTTTCGATTTGAAGAGCTTAAAGAAGCGACAGACAATTATGCGGAGGATAGAATTCTTGCCAAAGGAGGTAATGGCATTGTTTACAAGGGAACTCTACCAGACAAGTGTGTTGTAGCAATCAAGAAGTCCCAAAGACTGGATCAAGCACAAAGGGAGCAATTTATAAATGAAATGGTAATTCTTACACAAATTAAACACCAAAATGTGGTGCAGCTTCTGGGTTGTTGTTTGGAAACGGATGTCCCATTACTAGTTTATGAATTTGTCCCTAATGATACTCTTCATCATCACATTCATAATGGAAAAAGTGGGACAGGGAGATTGTCATGGGTAAATCGTTTAAGGATAGCACATGAATCAGCGGGTGCACTTGCTTATCTTCATACAAATGTTAGAATGACCATCATACATAGAGATGTCAAATCTACTAACATCTTGTTGGATGAAAATTACACCGCGAAAGTGGCGGATTTTGGTGCATCTAGGTTAGTCCCATTGGGTCATGATCAAGTCACCACACTAGTACAAGGGACATTTGGATACTTGGATCCTGAGTATTTTCATACAGGTCAACTAACAGATAAGAGTGATGTGTATAGCTTTGGAGTGGTTCTTGCTGAATTAATAACAGGGCAAAGACCACTTAATATGGAAAGATGTCTTAAAGATAGAAATCTTGCAACATATTTTGTCAAGGCAAAGAAGGAAGATCGATTGCATGAGCTTCTTGACCGACAAATGGTAGAGGAGGCAACTGATGAGCAACTAAAAGCAGCATGTGATCTGGTGTATAGATGCCTAAACCTAGTAGGCGGGAATAGGCCTAGCATGAAAGAAGTGGCTGTGGAGCTTGAATCATTAAGGAAACGTGACAAACATCCTTGGATTCATCAAGAAAGCTACAATGAAACAAGTAGCTTAATAGGTGAACAGGAAGAGCCTGACCATTGTACTGTTCCTCTTGGAGAATATGGTTCTAGCAGTGTCGGAACAGAAAAAATAATGTTGCAAGTACAAAACCCTCGTTGATAAGTTTAGGAATGAACCAACCTTTTGTGTACGTGCCATTAATTCCTTTTTTCATGTTTATAGTTTGGAACAATGTTTGTGTGTGTGGGTGATTCAGTAGTTTGCCGCTTGTAGTTCAATTATGTCATTTCTAATATGTGTAACTAGAGGTTCCAAGTACAAGATTTATATGTTTGGTAGATTAATTTCAAAGTATGTAAAAATCCTGGTTTAATAATTTAACTTCTAAATATGTGTTATAATTTTTTGGCTAGTATATTAAGGACAATTTGCATCACTCTTTTTTCATATGGTTGTGGTTTGGCTTCCGTTATGCACATACTACATGATAATTCACTAAAAATATGTTCAATTCGACGTCTTCCGTTACGGTAACTTGTTCAGTAGTATGGAAGGATGAACTAGCTTGCAGCAGAAATTACAAGCATATATATGCCTATAGCATGTGATCACGTGCTGCAAGCCCTATCAGATATTTCATACTAAAAAGTATTCTGCAGTTAATTT
Organism: Artemisia argyi; assembly: GCA_030686995.1. NCBI lineage: Eukaryota > Viridiplantae > Streptophyta > Magnoliopsida > Asterales > Asteraceae > Artemisia > Artemisia argyi. Next base: position 4,926 of record JARVZY010000491.1, read on the forward strand.
CCTATTTATTTAATTTGGACAAAAAACACTAGAACTTTCACAAACCTTTAATATCGGAAAGGAAAATCTTTTAATGAATTGAAATGAACAAAAATTAAAAATCACCCTCAAAGACATCTTACATAATTTGAATTGTGTGTTAAAACAATCGTATTAAGAATATTGAATTTCGGCCAGTTTGATAACATCAAATAACACCCATATTTTAGTGATAATTTCCTCCTCGATTTCTCATCTTTTGTGTTAATATGTTAGGATATATACTCTTATTTTGTTATATTCTGTTTTCAGGGTAAAGATGAGCAAAGAAACGAGAAGACGCGGATTTGGAAGGATTTAAGTGAAAATCATTGAAGTATGCAGATTCTACACTAACTACGGTGTACAGCACCATCTACCTACGCCGTAACATAAAACTACGATGACTATGGCGTAGCTCACTCCAAAACTACGGCGTAGTGACACTACAAAAGACTCTACAGTGTAGCTTCACTCCACATATGGCGTAGTCATTAAAATCAAGCAGTATGGGACTTCTAAGGCCAAAATGTAGTTACGGCATAGTTATCAACCAAACTACGCCGTAGACGTGAATACTGAAGAACTACGGCCGTAGCACTTGATCAAGCTGTGGCGTAGAAAGAAATAACAAAGGCTACGGCATTGCTAAACCTAGAGCTACGCCGTAACAAAGTCGGGCCTATAAATACCAGCCCTAATTCCGAGTTTTATCATTCACTTCTCACCACACAGAAGCTTGGAGGAATTCAGGGAGTAAAAGAACGAAGTTCTATCAGCATACAAGTCAATTCCAAGGGAGGATTCACGTCATAATCATAAGTTTATTCATTCATTTTATTTGTATTAATTCAATGTTTACATTTGTTATGTTAAATACTTGTTTTCCTGTATTTGTGAACATGAGTGGCTAAACACCTCTTGGTGTTAGCCTTTTTATGAAATTGTTGTTAATATGATTTAGTTTTCCCGCATCTTTAGTCGTTTTATTTGTATATTTTCTTAGCTTTTCTTAGGACACTCTAGCTTTAAGGGTATTGATATTGGGTAGTCCTTTGAGGGAATGAAAGAGGTGACCGTGCCCATATTTCATTAGGAGGTTGTGACTTGATGATAGAAATATCACCATACACATGCGAATTAACCATAGGATCACCTACCAAATAGATATATTTAAGATGTTAGTGGGGATGTAAGATGTGATTGTGCCCGCATCCCGCTAGACTAGTCTAAGTGAGTAGAGGTACTTAATGACTCTTGCATTTCGCGCCAGCGAATTCTTCCAATCGATTTGGGAGAATAGGGCGAGATGTGGGATAAGATAGGTGATTTGGCCATCTGAGTCTATTGAATTGAACCCCGAGATGAAACGATAGGATGCATGTTTAGAAAACTTGTCATGTTAATAAAAAGAGTAGTAATTAGGTTGACACTGCTTTCTCCATTTGATTTCCCTTTGCTCACTATTTGCTTTGTCTATTTATTTTGTTATTTATTTCTTTAGTTTAAATAATTTAATTATTAAAATACCCCTTTCGTTTAGTGACATTTAAACTTAGATATTTTCTGAACCTTAGCTCTTGGGACGACCTCGGCTTTACCATCTAGCTAGACATCATATGACCAGGTACATTGCCTGATAGTGCATTAGGTAGACCTTATATATGTAGACGAGACTATTAAAAATATAAAACCTAGTCAGTAAATCTTGCATCAAGTTTTTGGCGCTGCTGCCGGGGAGCTATTAGGATTTTATTTAAGTTTTGCATTTTAAATTGTATTTTCAGTTCTCACGATTTCTCTTCTAGTTTCAGGAAACATGGGTGATGTTGATATCGATACTCTCACTCTCGAATAGTAACTAGCTCTCACACGAGAAGAACAATGGCCTGGTTTGGTTAGGCCAGCTATTGGAGCAAAAGTTCAGTTTAAAATCAAGAACCTGTTAATAAGAGAGTTGCAGAAAGACCCCTTTACAGGAGCAAAGACCGAAGATGCTCACGAGCACCTTGAAAATGTTCTCTACATTGTCAGTCTGTTCAACATTCTTTTATTATCTCACGATGCGGTAATGCTTAGAGTGTTTCCCATGACTCTTACTAGTGCAGCTAAGAGATGGATTGATAGGTTACCTGCGGGAACCATTAACACTTGGGCGTTGCTGAAGAAAAAGTTCATCCAAATGTATTGCCCTCCTTCAAGGACGGCACAAAAGCTCGAAGAAATCTACAATTTCAAACAGGAAGGTGGCGAATCATTGTACCAAGCTTGGGATAGGTACAGTAACCTTCTTTTCAAGTGTCCAACCCATGATCTCAACAAGCAACAAATGGTTAATATTTTCTATAAGGGGATCAATATTTCTACCCGACAAACGCTTGATTCTCAGGGGCCGATCCCTGGAATGAACCCTATACAAGCCTTAAATGCAATTGAAGAAATGGCTGACAACTCTCAGAAGTGGCATGGTGGAGGAAGTAATAGGAGCATTGGTGGGAGTTCTGAAGGAAACACTTTCATAACTAACATAACTAACAAGCTGGAAAGTTTAAGGAGAGACATGAAGAAAGTGCACCCAAGGAACAAATGCACCACCAAAGAAGAAGTTTAAAGAGTTGAAGAGGCTAAATACTGGGAAGCTAGCAAAACATTTTTAGGGCCAGGTGGTGCTGGAGCAAAATACCGAGTAGTACCTCAAGGATATTACACTCGGATTGATAATAAACCTTCATATCAACAACAAAAGCCTAGCCTTGATGAAATGGTCGACAAACATATAAGGGAGTCCTCGTATAAGAATGAGAAATTCCAAGAATGGAAGAACAAGATGAAGGATGACACCGAAAGGAAATCTAAGAAATCAAAACGCTGCTATCAAGAACCTTGAAACTCAAATTGGGCAATTAGCCAAAAATGTTAAAACGAGGAAATCCGAAGCAGTTTTAGAAGAATGCAAGGTCCTATCTACTCAAGAAGACAGAGAAGAAACTAACTCCAACATAAGTAACAAATTTTGTGGGGTCTGTTTTTTGCAGGAGAACGAGGGAAGTAGAATATTTGAAAGAATGCCTTGCCAATTACAAGAAAAGGAGCCAAACCCAGGAAAGTTTTTACTCCCATGTACTATTGGTAATTATAATACGTTTGCTTGAGCTGACCTAGGGGCTAGTGTTAATATGATGTTGTTTTCATTGTTTAAAAAATTAAATCTATTAACCTCAAGGAAACAACAGCTATGGTTGAAATGGCAGACATGTCTAGAGCAACACCCAAGGGATTAGTTGATAATGTTTTACTAAGAATTAACGAACTAGTATTTCCTAGTGACTTTTTAGTTATAGACATGATGGAGGGACATAATAACAACCTAATACTAGGAAGACCGTTTCTGGCCACCTCACATGCTAATATAAAAGTTTTCGAAAAAGTGATAACTCTAGAAAATGGTAAGGACAAAGTTACTTTTAATCATAACGGATCATTGAAATCCGTTAGTACGTCCTTAGAAGAAGTTTGTATGATTAAGGTAGCTAATAAGGTATGTTTACCTAGGAATTTTGATATTTACACTAACCCAGTTTTATGTGGTTCGGAAATCATGTGAGGAATGCAATTTTAATCATAGCAAAAACAAGAAAATTGGTTATTCTAAACTAGTACAGGATAGACATGACCAAGCTATGGACTTAGTGGTTAACGAAAAGAGTCATGTCTTAACAACCCATTATTGTAACCCCATAATAATGAAGTTCAGAGCTCCAAGGATCAACACCTTCAGTGGACAAAGATCAAAGATCAATGCCGAAGTATTCGGAAGAAGATCAAAAGTCGTCAGTGGAAAAAGATCAAAGTCGAGATCATTGACAGAAAGAACTCCGAGTCATCAACAGTATCTTGATTACAGAGACTCTGCGCTTCAACGACATTGTCAATATTGTTATCCAACTTTGGTTATTGTTATTTAACTTTTATTATGTATTTATACGTCTCATCGTAACCATTCATGTGCGATGCTATCTTTGAGTGAGATTGTTAGCCTTCTATTTTAGGAATTGGACTAGATACATAATATAGTTGCACCAACAAGGACTAATATTGTAATCGTGGGTAAACTAGTGTTGTAAAAGGCCTATAAATACCCCTCATGACTTTCCATGAGGAGTGTGAGAAGTTGTATAGGTTATTCATTTATTTCATATTAAGAAAACACTTTTTCTTTCACCTTTCTTTTTCTACTTTATCTCTACAGAAGTATGTACTACTTCGACCCATCTTGACCTTCTGAAGGTGTTTCTTGATGTTTACAATATGGCATACATAAAACTGAGCTACGATTGATTTATTTGATTATTAGAAAATGATCAAAATTCTGTCATTTGGGAGTCCTCTGAGAATAATGTATTTTTAGTCAATGTAACACATTGTTGACAATATATGATGTTGGAGAAAATGTTAAAGGTAAAAGCGAGTAACATCATAACTAAATCCAAAATTACTCACTTTTAATCCACCAAAATTTCAATTACTTTAAAACCCACTTCCAAAATCTCCTATTCATCATTTCCCCAAATTAATATCATCAAATCAGAAACCCTAATTTTCAATTCTTTTTTAATCCCTTTTTTATTAAATCACTATTTTCTTTTCCTTTTTTCATTATAACTACTACTAGAGATCATGGGAAGCCAGCGATCCAAGGAAGATGAGGTACAGAAGATCTCAATTTTGGTGTTTGTCACTAGTTTCTCACACCAATTCAATGCAAAGGATCTTTGGAATACATGTAAGCAATACGGGCATGTCATTGATACTTTTATTCCAAACAGGAGATCGAAATCAGGTAAAAGGTTTTGTTTTGTGTGATTCATTAAGATATTTGATGTGGAGAGATTGGTAAGTAATTTATGTACGATTTGGGTTAGACGTTTTAAACTTCATGCAAACATTGCTAGATTTCAGAGATCACCTATGAATAAAGACAATACCCAAACTAATGATAAGTATGGGGATAAGAGGTACAATATAAGTGACTTCAAGAAAGATGTATGGGTAAATGGGTTCGTTAACTCGTATGCCCATGTTTCTAAAGGAGGACATCAGGCTGTGAATGAGGAGACCGAGTCTACACCAGCTTTGGTATTGGATGAGACGTGCTTGAATCAATAAGATATCTCTAATTCTTTGATGGGTAAAGTGAAAGAATTTGCTTTTTATCTAACTTAAAGTTGGTTTTGACTAATGAAGGCTTTGATAACATTGAAATCAAGTACATGGGCGGATATTGGGTGATGTTAAAATTTCAGTCAGATGCATCAAAAGAGTTGTTTCAGGTCAATGTGGCCATTGGTGCTTGGTTTTCTCAGCTGCAACATGCATAAATGGAATTTACTACTGATGGGAGAGTTGCATCGGTGGAAATCAAAGGAATTCCATTTAAAATACTGTCTGAAAACACAGTTAAGTGTATTGCTTTAAAATGGGGAGTATTATTACATGTTGATGATCAAGAGGATGATTGCTTTCACAGGAGCGTATTTGCATCAGTACGAATGTCGTCATGAATATTTTTGAATCATTTAAAATTATTTATCGTGGTAAGGTATTCTGGATTCGCTCTAAAGAAGTTCCCGGATGGGTGCCCGATTTTATGGATGATAACGAAGAGGATAATGACACTGACGATGAGACCAAGGAAGGAGAATCAAAATAAGAAAATGTGGGAGCGAAGAGCTGTTCAATTTTTGAAGGAGAAAGTGATATGGAAGAGATTCTGGAAATAATGTTTGAGGAAAATATTCATAAACATATTGTGGAAGAAGCTTCTATTGGACATGAGGATAGGCATTCATCGGATCCATTTAACATTTATGATCTTCTCCACAAGAAACATGATGACAAGCAAAAAAAACAATAATGTAGAGGAGAGTTTGAAATACCGTCCAGGTTTTACACCTTCAGGTGCTATAGAAGAGCAGGTCAACAACGATGATGAGTCTAAAAAGGAGAGTGACGAATGTTCACAAAGGCTCAACGATGAAGAGCAGGTGAACAATGATGATAAATCTAAAAAGGAGAGTGATGAATGTTCACAAAGGCACAACGATGAAGAGGTAGATACGGACATGAAGAACTATTGTTCCAAAAAGATTTCAAAGGAAGATGCAGCGGAATCAGTTTGTTGTGGTTCTTTTTTAAAATCAGGAATTCTACATTCAAGGGGGTCTATGTTACAATTGATGGACGACTTGGTGAAGGTGGGACAAATAATGGGTTAAAATATGGAAGGGTGTATGAAAAACATGGAAGTGATTATTGAATCTCAAGGAGCAAATACTGTTTTTAGATGAATTTTTTATCGTTGAATATCCAAGGCCTTGCCCAAAAGGCTAAAAAAGATTGGGTAAAGGAGTTGTGCGTGAAAAATAAGGTGAATTTTCTATCACTGCAAGAAACTAAAATGGAGAATCTTGAGCTTTTTAGCGTTAAGATGTGTTGGTGTAATTTTGCATTCGATTACGTTCATAGTGCTTCGGCGGGCAACTCGGGTGGTATTCTTTGTGTGTGGGATAAAAGGTCTTTTCATAAACTGAATGCTACAGTTTCTGATTATTTCATTTTGATAAGGGGTGTTTGGATGCAAAATGGTAATAATCTTTTGATTATTTCGATCTATGCTCCTCATGATCTAAATGAAAAAGAGATGTTATGGGATTACTTGGCTTTTGTTATTAATAATTGGAAAGGTGAAGTGATTCTTATAGGTGAGTTTAATGAAGTTCATAATAAAGATGAGAGATTTGGTTTAGTGTTCAACAAGCATGGAGCTGATGTGTTTAATCTGTTCAGATCAAATGCAGGTTTGGAGGAGGTTCCCCTAGGTGGTTGTTCATTCACATGGTGTCATAAATCAGCTACAAAGATGAGTAAGCTAGATCGGTTTCTCATTTCTGAAAATTTAATGAACTCATGTCCTAATATTTCAGCAATTACTTTGGACTGCTACTTATCTGATCATTGTCCAATATTATTGCGTGAATCACAGTTTGATTATGGCCCTATTCATTTTCATTTTTTCCACTATTGGTTTGAAGTAGAGGGTTATGATAAGCTTGTAGAAGAAGGTTGGAATGAAGCACCTATGGATGAGTCTAATGCTATGATCAATTTAATGAAAAAATTGAAATACCTCAAACAGAAGATACATGTGTGGAATAACGATAAAAAGAAGACTGCTAGAAATAAAGTATAAGATCAAAACAGAGTTAAATGATTTGGACGCGATTATAGACAAAGGAGAAGGTAATGCAGATGTTGTTAGTAAAAGATCGAATGTTATTAAATCGTTGCAAGATTTGGAAAAACTTCAATCGTTGGAGGCGGCTCAAAAAGCTAAGATTAAGTGGGCTATAGAAGTAGACGAGAATTCTAAATACTATCATGGTATTTTGAATAAATAGAGGAACCAACTTAGTATTCCAGGTGTTCTAGATGATGGTAAGTGGATTGAAGATCCTTGTATGGTGAAACATGAGTTCCTTTTTTCATTTTAAGAAAAGGTTTGACAAACCTGTGGAGAATAGAATTCAGTTTAGTATGAATTTTCCGCAGACTTTATCGTTTGATCAACAAGCAGATTTGGAAATTGATGTGACCAAAGAGGAGATAAAAAGGGCTGTATGGGATTGTAGGATAGATAAATCGCCTGGTCCTGATGGATTCACGTTTGGTTTTTATCGGCGTTATTGGAAACTTATTGAAAGGGACGTGGTGGAGGCTGTGAAGTGTTTTTTCCAACAAGGTTGTTTCCCTAAAGGTTGCAATCCGTCTTTCATTGCTTTGATTCCGAAAACCCTGAATACTAATATGGTAAAAGAATTTATACCTATTAGCTTAATTGGGAGCTTGTATAAAATCATAGCTAAGATGTTGGCTAATCGTCTAGTGGTCGTCTTGGCGGATATTATAAACGAGGTCCAATCGGCATTTGTTGCGGATAGACAAACACTTGACAGTCTTTTTATATTAAACGAGCTTCTTCAATGGTGTAAGTCGAAGAAGAAACAATCGTTGATATTTAAGGTTGATTTCGAAAAGGTGTATGATTCGGTTAGATGGGACTTTCTGGACGATGTTTTGAAAATGTTTGGTTTTGGAGACATGTGGTGCGGTTGGATTCAAAGCTGCCTTAGATCTTCTTGAGGTTCGATTATGGTAAATGGTAGCCCTACGGAGGAATTTCAGTTTTATAAGGGTCTTAAACAGGGTGATCCATTATCTCCTTTCATGTTTGTTTTGCTTATGGAAATTTTGCATATTTCATTTCAAAGAGCAGTGGATGCAGGTATGTTTAAAGGTATCGTTCTAAATCCGTCACTTCAAATATCTAAGGTATCGTTCTAAATCCGTCACTTCAAATATCTCATATGTTTTATGCCGATAATGCTATATTTGTGGGACAGTGGAGTGATTCCAATATTGACATCATATTTCACATTTTGGATTGTTTCTATTATGCGTCGGGGATGCATATATTAACATGAGTAAAATAAGCTTATGGGGATTTCGGTGGAAGAGAATAAAGTCGAACGTGCAGCATCAAAGATTAGTTGTCTTATTCTTAAAACTCCATTCTCTTATTTAGGGTCAAAAGTGGTGGGTTTATGTCACGGATACAATCCTGGAATGAGATTTTTGATCGTGTGATTGCTCGTTTATCTAAATGGAAGATGAAGACTTTATCTATAGGACGAAGGTTAACGCTTCGTAAGTCGGTTTTAGGATCGATGCCAATTTATCATATGTCTCTTTTTAAAGTTCCTATGAAGGTGTTACAACGTTTGGAATCAATCTGCTGTCATTTTTTCAATGGAACTGATTGTGTTAGTAAAAAACCGGCATGGGTGAAATGGAAAAAAGTGTTGGCTTCTAAAGAAAAAGGTGGCCTTGGTGTTTCAAGTCTATACGCATTGAATAGAGCACTTATGTTTAAATGGGTGTGGCGGTTTTTTGCTCAAAGTTCTTCATTATGGGCGAGGGTTATCAAATCAATTCATGGAAATGACGGGAAAATAAGAAAGAAGACAAAACCTACTTACCCGTCTTTATGGCTTGACATTGTGAAGGAGATGGACGTGATGAAAAACCATGGTATTGATGTAGCTAATTACATTAAAAAAACTGGGAAATGGGGCTGATACGTTTTTTTTGGAAGGACATATGGTGCGGGGACAAACCATTTAAAATTTTGTTCCCTCGTATGTATGTTCTAGAGGTATGCAAGACTGTGGATGTTGAATCAAAGCTGATGCAGCCTAGCTTGGATTTCTCTTTTAGACGAGCTCCTAGGGACGGATCGGAGCAACATCAGTTTGCTGAATTGAGGGCAAAGGTAGAGGGAGTTTCACTTATTAATATGAGAGATAGGTGGATCTATTCTTTGGAGGGTTCGGTGGAATTCACTGTCACTTCGGTTAGAAAGATAATTGATTATAAAAAGCTTCCGGAAGTTTCGTCTAAGACACGTTGGATTAAAGATGTACCTATCAAAATTAATGTTCTTGCTTGGAAGGTAAGGTTAGATTGCATACCTACTAGATTCAACATTTCTCATAGAGGTTTGGATATTGATTCTATTACATGTCTCATATGTGATAATGCGGTGGAATCGACTAGACATATATTCTTTACATGTCATTTAGCTAGAGAGATGTTTCGTAAGATATCCTGTTGGTGGGAGGTTAGTTATACGGAAGTATCCTCTTATGAAGAATGGTTAGATTGGATTGTGAATCTTCGTCTCTCTATCAAACATAAAAGGTTACTAGAAGGAGTTTGCTATGTTATGTGGTGGCATCTCTGGTCTTATCGCAATAGAAAAATCTTTGGTTTGAAGAATCCGTCAAAGACAACGATATTTGAAGACGTGGTGTCTCGATCTTTTTATTGGTGTCGTTTTAGATGTAAAGCTTCATTTAGTTGGAATGATTGGCTTAAAACCCCTCATATTGTTTCATTGTAATTTATAGCTTCTTGCTATTTGTGTTTATAAAATCCGCCGTTAAAAAAAATGGTACTAAAAAGTTTTCAATCAAAGTAAATGGAATTTTCAATTATTTTTGTGGTTTTTATCTAGGGTATTTTCTCATGTGATTTTATGTGGTTATTTTTTGTGAGGCCTACTGTGTCTCGTGAGAAAATTTTCTTTCTGTTTCTTTTTCTTTATTATCTCATGTAGTTTTCAAGCGTTTTTGTTCAATAACAATGTAGTCTTCAAGTGTTTGTATCGTTTAAGGTCATTTCAATAATAAAAAAAGGGCATGTTAGATTATTACTTAATTACTATGGTTAGAAATTGAATGTCTAGGAATAAATTCTCGCCCCTCCTTTTTACGAAAATAGTAGCTTTACTAAACAATTTATTATTTGATAGTTGATTTTTGTCTTGAATCGTTGCGGGAGAAAATAGTGCTCCTTATACTGAAATTTAGTGCCGATACTACTTTTGATTATCCTTCACATTTCTTTAAGCAACTCCATGAAAAAATATAGTACATCCACCAATAAGTATTGGTATTCTATTTGTTTAGACTTAAGTAGGTTTAATGTAAAGTGTAAACTCTCTATTGAAATATAACACCTCTACTAAATAACTTAGTATCGGTACTAGCTTCATACATCTTTTAACTTGTTTAGTTTTCATAGGCTAAAACCCATATATGTATTTCGTTTTTCATTCTTTTCTTGTAATATCAATTTCTTAAGTCATTTTTACCCATAACTTAAATAATCACAAAACACCTCAAAGTAGCTTATATAAAAGCTAATAACGATGTATAATCAAGCATTTATCTCATTGTGGGATGTATATAAAATGCACCAATCAGTGGACTCGTTTAGAAAAAAGAGTAAAAAAAATCAGAAAATACAAAAAAATAAAAATATTATTTAGAAATGATTTTCATATATTTTGGTAATTATCTAAAGCTACACATGTTACAATTGAAACTTGCAACTGAATCGCGTACACAAAATAAACAAACCTCCATCAACGCATGAACTATTACCATTGGACCAACTTAAACACCGATAAACCAAATCAGAACCGACGACGATCTGCTTTGATGTCTAATGGTTTATATATTTACAAAAAGAGAAAAAGACGTGTGCACACATGATTGGTTGTTATCTTTAAAGCATATCAATAGGTACTCATATAATATAAATAGGAATGCACATACAAATTAACACAACCAAATTTTGTGAAAAGGTATACACCATCGGCGACAAGCATGAGTAACCGTCGAGTCATTTAATAAATTATGAACTCATTAAACTATTATAATAGTTAATTAAGTACTAAGGGTGGGTTTGTTTTGAGGGTTTAGCATTTAAAGAATGGAATCAAGTGAATAAAAATTGTTTGTTTGAGGTCAATGGGTGTTGAAACAGTTGGTCATAGTCATTGATATGGGTTTACATGAATCTGAGTAAAATGCGTGGGTTTTGAACATTGGCTTCCCACTTTCTTTTGTCTTTTTCTTTCGGTTTATCATTTTACTCGATTGTTCTTTCTATTATATTGTACTTTTATGCTTGATAGTACATTTATTTATTAATGCATGTGACAACAAATATTTTTATAAAATAACAAATGGACCCTCCTCCTTATATAATAATATTAAATACAAATCAATTCCTGATTATATTTTACAAAACAAACAATATTAATATTATCAATCAATTACTTTTCTTTCAATCTATAACGAATCCAAATCTTATTCTAACCCCATGCTCATACCAAACGCACCCTAAGTTTTCTTTATACTTGCTATTTTTATTATTCTAACTCTATGATCATGATAAGTGTTAACATATTGTATTCGAGATTGTGCAAAGTGTGCAAATTAGGATGAATGACAATCTTTTTTGGATCTTTCTTTGATTTTCTAATGTTTTTTTCTTTTGACACTAGTTGGAAAGGCGGTTCATAAGATGTATCTTTTTTTAATCCTTTTTTTTTTCTTTCTCAATACACTTTTACTTTGTCTTATATATTCCAACTTCACATAATGTGATAAACATAAACGATACAAATACAGCGAGGAAGACTACTCGAACATTAGGTGTTACTTATCGCCTTTATATATATTTTTTTTTCATATACTCCACTCAATTCCACTTAACTACATAACGTAAGGAACATGTAAGTCTACTGATATTCACAATAACTTCATAGGATTATGAGTCCCAACTCGACCCATAGCTAACAATATGGGAATCAACTACTAGATTAAAAAAGAAAAACATGTTACATTATCACTTTCTACCAGGGTCAGACTGAGTGTCGGGAATAATTCCCTCCCTTTTACGAAAATAGTAGTTCTACTAAATTATTTAGTACAGGTTTAGTCTTAATCGGTGCTGGTTGAAATTTACGAAACTACTTTTGATTATCCTTCACGTTTTTTATGTTAGATTAAATAAGTTAGTAATGGTACTATTTTTTGTTAGACTTACGTCGGTTCCATATAAACTCTCTTGAGAAATATTGCACATCTACTAAATAACTTAGTATCAGTACTATCTTTGTACATCTTTTATAACTTCTTTAGTCTTCAACCTTCATAGGCTAAAACCCATTTATGTCTTTCATTCTTCATTCTTTTCTTGGAATATCATCATCTTAAATCTTTTTTACGCATAACCTAATAACCTACATAATCACGAAATACCTCAAAGTAGCTTATATAGAAGCTAATAACGATGTATAATTAGGCAATTAATGCATTGTGAGGTGTATGTAAAATGCACCAATCAGTTAACTTGATTAGAAAATAGAGTAAACACATCATAGAATACAATAAAACTATATTTAATAAAGGATCATTGATATCTTTTCAAAATTATCTCAAGCTACATAGGTTACAATTCAAACGTGCAATTGAATCGCATGCACAAAATAAACACACCTGCAATGACTCCTAAACTATTACCACTGGAGTGCCAACACCGACAAACCAAATCAAAACCAACGAAAATCTGCTTTGTCGTCTTGAAATGAGTTTAGTTACAAAAAAGAGAAACAGGCACATGCACACACGAACGACCGTTTTCTTTAAACCACATCAATAGATACACACAAATTATAAATATGCATGCACATACAAATTAAATATTCGAGAGTAATCGTCTAGTCAATTAATAGCAATGAACTATCACAATAATTAATAAAGTGTAAAGTTTTCTTTATATTTGCTATTTGAATTAATCAATGTATTTTTTTTTTACTTATCATCCTAACTCTAAGATCATGATGAGTGTTAATATACGAGGGTGTGCAAAGTGTGCAATCATACAAGACCATAAAAATTTTAGAGGACTTAAAATGTATTATCAATTTTACATTTGGTGCCTTTAAATTCACTTCAATAAAAATATAGTTGAAGTAATAATGTTATGTTCTAAACATTGTTATAGTTGAATAAAGACTGTTGGAATACTATACTATTTGTTTCAATAGTTAGTATGATTTAGATATTTAATCATCATGCATGCATAGTAATAACTAATAACCCAAAGTTTTGCACAGTCCTTTCGTGAGCTCAGCTATGGCCCTGCAAGTTAACCTAAATGAATGAAATATAGAATATAAATAGTGGATGACACATGTCAAAGTTTTTGTCACAAGAAATAAATAGCTTATAATAACGAGACTTGAAATTGACGTAAAAACTATATTTGTCTTTATTACTAAATAAATATTAAAAAGTAATAATTTCACAATGATTTAATCTTTTATATAATAAAACAAAACTTTTTTTGAGAATTTTCCATTTCAAAAAAATGTATTCATATCTTAATTGATAATAATTTTTTTAAATTGATTTTTTTTACTGAATTTTAAAAAATAATATAAACTAATCATTTCCTAATTTGTCAAAAAAAAGTTAAAAATTCGGTTTTACAAAAAATATGTAGAAAAAACTAAAAATACACATGTACTTGAGGTTTAATACACGATAGTTTTGGGTGCACAGTGTAAAACTAAAAAAAGCGGAAGATTAAGGGTGCGTTTAGTTGGAGAGAAATTCTCCATTTTTCCAAGAAATTTTTCATAAGAAAATGAAAAAACTGAAAACGCGTTTAGTCTCACTTTTTTCCAAACAATTTTCAAAAAAAAAAAAATGAAATTCTCATTTTCGAAATTTTAACTAAGAAATTGAAAAGCCCATTCTACCATTCTCATTTTTTCATTTTCATTTTTTTCCCAACTCCAAAAATAAACGCATACACCATAATACCCCTAATCTCTCGTATCATCCTTCACCGCCGACCGTCGCCACCACCGCCCGCCGTCGCCGTTACCGTCGCAATTTGAGGTAATCTTCTTATTATTTTTAAAAAAGAAAAATATAACTCCAACTAAACGCATTTTCAAAATTCTCAACTCTTCTCTAGAGAAGAAAACCATCCCTTTCTCAACTAAACGGCCCTAAATCCTCCCGAACTTCACAAATAGAAAAAGAAACATACAGCAAGAAAAACACCCCACCACATGAGATATGCTTTCTTCATCTATAAATCCAAAAAGAATCATCATTCAATTTACCTCCTTTTAATTCATGATAACCTAACACAAATTTGCTTGATCACAATCGTCAATTATATAAAAACCTCAAATTGATCATCTTCGCTCAATTTCTGAGCCCTGATTTTATTAATTTTGCTAATACGATGGTTACCTATAGTTCCCCTAATTCCGAAACTTTCTCAACAATGGTATCAATGTTCCTAATTTAATATTAATGCAATTGTTAATTTTGATGAATTATCGAACTTTGTTTAATATTGGTGTGAATTTATGACGTGTTTGTGTGTATGTTCTTGATTACTTTCTTTATTTTAGGGTGTTATTAATAATTAAGATTATCTTATTCTAATAATAGTTTAATGTTTTGTTCTTCAATATTTGGGAGCAAGAAATCTTGATGAAGCTGTAAGATGGGTCAAAGCTGTTTAGAAATATCTCTGAAGGTACAATTGGTTAACATCAAACACTTGAATAATAGAGGGTGTTTCGCATTGGGTTTTAAAAGTGATAATTTGATTAGTGAGTTTTGAAATTGAAGATAATAGGTTCTTAGTGTTCATTAATAGTGAAACATGGTTTGATTAGTTTGTCGTGAGTGTTAATTTTGGTCATTTGATACATTTTTTACCGAGGCATATAAATGTTTTCATGTCTCTGTTATATCGCTAAGTTTACTTATTGCATACACAGCTTTTACAATTTTTGTGCTTTTTGTGAA
Source organism: Artemisia argyi (assembly GCA_030686995.1). NCBI lineage: Eukaryota > Viridiplantae > Streptophyta > Magnoliopsida > Asterales > Asteraceae > Artemisia > Artemisia argyi. The sequence goes on from JARVZY010000491.1 coordinate 20,252, forward strand.
AACTTAGTTTCTTGGTAACCTTTTTGGAATCTTGGTGCTCCATTGAGTGGTGTTTATAATGGTATATTTTAATGGTGAAACTTTTATTGAAGATCATTAGTTTGTTTAACAAGTATGTGCCATATGCTTATTAGCTCATTATAGTGATTTGTTATTCATTTTAACTGTAGTTTGTTGAGTATATGATTCACCTCTTTTGGATAAACAGAACATATGTTCATCTATTCTTACATATCATGCTCCAAACATGTTTAGTGGTAAGTTTAGACGTTCATTTTTATATACAAATATATGTCATACAAACACTTTAATAGTAAGTTTACATATTTATAACAAGTTATGTTACACCACAATCTACAATTTCTCATGAATTACTGCAGAATGGTTCTGTTAACAACAATCTCATTAGTAGAAAAAATAGTCATGACTTTAGTACTATGGTTGAACCCTTCCAAGTGTTATGGTATTTTCAGTACTTGCCATGTTTGTTTATTTATCAAGATTAATTATTGGTTGTCTATCTAATCAATTTTTTTTTTCACTTTTTTTCTGTGCATTCTAAAGAACACAAGGAACCGATTACACAAAAGATGTTTATCGTCGTTGTTGTTGCACTCTCGAACATTGTCTTCTTCTCAGCCTGTTACGCGTCCTCCTGCATACAGGTATCCATCGTATGTTGCTTTTGATAATTCCCATTCAATTTACATTGTGATTTTTTTATTGTTAAAGTTACTGGCTTGATTTATTTTAACTTCTTAAGTATACTTGGGCCGTGTTAATTTTTTAAGACTACCATCCTGTTTGTTTGTTATAAAGATGTAAACTTTATGTGTCTACATGATTGATTTGATAGTGATTGCTGCAACTTGAGTGAATCAACTTAGATAGATCATAGATCACATGGATTAGGTAGTTCTACATACAATCTTACAAGACTGAGAATGGGTTAGCCACTACAATTCAAAGTGTTCAAAAAATGGCTTACAACCTTAGAAGATTAACTCATGGGACCTTATTTTAGGTGTGGCATGTTACAGAGAAGAATTGGTTGGCTAACAACACTATAAGACTTGCATTTTGCATTCAGGTCTCATCATGTACCTATTTTGGTACCTAATATCTACTGTGTTAAGATGGCATATAAGCTGAAAGGATTCTATTGTATCATTAGTTACTAATTAATCTTTAAAGATTGAAACTAAAATACTATTTTAATAGATCAACTGGTAGATAAAATGTTTCATTTATATTATATATTGTTTACTACACGGGTTTGTAGGTTGGTTAGTTACCTGATAACACGATGATTATTGTCTTCATTTGTGTAGTTTCATGAATGCTATTTACTTCCTACTAAGTGTGAATGCGAAAGGTCAAATGGGTAGGCTTTATACATATTCTTTTGTATACTTATTTTATATAGATTAAGGTTGTTATAATAAGTAATACTCCGTACATTGTTAGAAAAAATAAGCACTTTGAATTAGAAGATAATAACAGTCTTTGATTTGAAGATGTAGAAAGTCATATACTCAGATCGCGAGATGGGATGTTTGGGTTCTTTAGTCCTGCTATAGTGATTTTGTTCAACTGTAACTTTTAATTGTTCTCTAAGGCATGCAGACCCCATAGTTTTCATATATGACAATTTATTGTTACATTTGTATAGGTCCTACCCAATTGTAGCTAAGGTTTTATGGTTATGTACATTCGTATCTAGGTTCCATGTAATCTTTTATATAAGTACCGTGCAAAAGAGAAATATCATTGTTAATTTAATGAGATCTGGAAAAGAGACACTAAAAGCCTAAAACTACAAACCCTAACTTCACAAACTCATATTCGGCTAACACTAATCATCTTATAATCATCGAAATGCATGATTCCTCATCATTATCATCTCAACAAAACCCAAAGAAGTACAGTTACTGGAAAAAGAGTAAAGAGTACATTGAAAAAGAGTATGGCTACATCTTGGGGAAAAATGCCTATTGTTATCAAACATAGCTTTTTTTTGTGTGTGTGTAAACACGCTTTTATTTCTAAAATAAAATAACAGCCCATGGGTTTGTAAAATGTTGGTTGTGTTGATATATATAAGCTCTTGGTCCTGCTATTGTAAAGGGTGCTAGGATAGTAGGATGTGAGTTTACAAAGGGAATTTTGCAATTTGAAACACTGAGACTTGCATAATATATTCCAAAAAGGCATAACATATTCCAAAAAGGCCTTAGGATCAAATAATTAGTTACGTAAATTTATGTATATTTTGTATTTTAACATTTTTGTGACAATATATACTCTACATATCAAAAAAAAAAGATTCATTTGCAGTTTTTTATAGGTAAAAGAATATTGTCTACTAGCAATAGCCACTTCAATCACAAAACTAAACAACCCCATTTGGTCATTTGGACTCATACGGATGGGCACATGCACTTGACTCATATAAGCTATTCAGACTCACAGCAGAGTTAAGCAGCTGTTATCAAAATCTTACAAGCCCATAGTCATAGAGAAGAATAAAGGTAGGGCTAGATTTGCATTCAAATTCTGATGATATAACCATCCACTAACCCGAGTTTGAATAATTTGTTTTGCAAATGAATTACCGTAACATCAGACACATGCATAGTTCCAGTGATCCTTATTGTTCTCCAATGCTATCTTATATTCCAGTTGTGAATTACCCTTACTAGGAATGTGTTTTACCAATGATAAACCAACCCAGGCCCCTGCTCCAGCTGTGACACAGTAAGCTTAAGCTGCTTCATCTTTGTGATCTTTTTGTAGGTACAACGTTTTGGTAATTATAGAATCATTTTGGATAAAATAAAACTGCGTATGCTTAAAACTAAGTAGATAAGCGCGAGAAGTGATAAAGTAAGCAATCCAAAACACCCCTTAGTATAATGGGTCTTTAACCTTGATTAATTTGGATACAAAAATGAATTGTGATCAGGGTGTGTGAGACATTGTTACATTAGTATTGTAAGATATATTTTATCGTTTTAATAATGGCAGACAATAAAATGAAGTAATTTGGATTCTCTTTTTCCGGGTTCTTCGAGGCATGGTGTCTCACAAACAAGACCATATTATCCGGATAGCTCACATTAGTTAAAGGTTTTTTATTGCTATTAAAATAATCATGTTCGTTACATTTTCATTTAGTATTTGATCTTTTATGTTTATAATGCTTTATTTTTCTTTAAATTTAGATGCTAAAAAACATAAGACAAGAGCAACCAAAAGGCACCGGTGCTATAGCTGATGTTAATGGTTCTATATGGGACCGACCAGTTCCTGTTAACGTCGGTTGGTCTTGTGATGCAGTACCCTTAGCGGGGTGGTCAAGGTGCACCTTATTCATAGGCACAACTTTCAAGCGGATAAAGAACCTAATGTGGCTGCTGATGAAGGATCTAGAATTGAAATTAAAGGTTTGGGAATTTTTAGCTCAGTAAATGTTAGTGGTGGCTTGGTTGTACCAAGTTGCAGTAAACAGAAGTCTGCAGTTAGTCTCCCTGAGCCAGGGTATTCCACTCCTATTCGGTAATTAAATGATTAGACACTCAAGTATTCTTATAGGATATATGAGTTTTACTGATTGTATGTGTTTGGAACTCAATATTACAACTTGAAGTCACAAATTATTTCTTATTTTTCGGATAAACAAATTTTTATTTTATTTATTTATTTTTTTTTAATGATTAGTTTAAGGGTCATATAATCAGTATATACCAACAACACATCTGAAATGAACATCCAGTCACCTACTTAATCCTTACGTTTAACGGTACACAAGGTTCAACATCTGCAACTTGCCAATTTTGACCCAGTACTCCTTAGCTATAAACAAACATCCTTAAAATACATAATCAAACAAATAAAATCACAAATTTTAAGGTTGTTTTCATAAATTAGGAACTGTGGTCACTAGGCAATGCCAAACTTCCTTTATTAATCTTCCTATTACTTCCCCAACTTTAGGCTTCTGTTAGGGAGTTAATTTATTACATCTTATTGTACATGGTTTTCCTTGACAAGCCTTTTGCAATGGGGTAATAAGTAACTATAACTTCCTTGATTTAAAATATATCACATAAGGTTTTTAAACTACATATCAGTGTATGAACCTATGAACCAGATAAACGATATTATACAAGCAACTACAAATACCTTTCAACTTATTGCAATTTATAAGTATTTTGGATGCTCCGAACAGGAACAATCAGACTATCATATCTTCGGCATTGTATACAACATACAACATACATTCTTCAATTACTTTATTGTATGTAATCCAATGATAATGGTGCCTCGATGAAAGTCTTTTCTGGATTCCCCACTTAATGCATGTATAAATTTAGTATGTTAACTGCTAAGTTTGAAAGACAATTTTCTCGAGTTTTGACATATGTGTTCCATTTCATGTTGCAGGTAGTAAAGAGGAGATATTTTTCGATTCCTAAGCACGATTAGACTCCGACTGTGAGAGAGATTTTATGAGTAAATGCAGGTAAGATTTTTGTAATATTTAAATGTATACAGTAAATGATTAATGGTCCTTAAGTAGCTATGTACAACTGCTATGAAAAAATATTCACATGGATTGCCGTTATAAGCCTTTTTTTTTTTTCCTCTTATTAACCACAAAAAGTCACTATATATGTTTCAAGCTGTGCATACTTTGAAACTTATATTGTAAGTTTTCTAAAAAAATTAGTAGTAAAATTTCAGTACCAGTAAAAAGTAACACAAAAGTGACGTGATTTCGTCTATAATAAATTACTCCATATAAAAGATATTTTCCTTTTATACTATACATGGTTTATGTTCTTCAGGGAATGGTATTTCGAGGAGGAAGGGACATTGAACATGACAATGGATGTCATGGAGGGATTTCAGAGGTCTCTTCAGACACTATACGTCATGGGCTTTTAAGAATTGTGATCCTAAAACTAGCCATATTATCATTTGAAGCTATTCACCCGTACATTATAGCCTTATAGATGAGTTTTAACAAGAAACATTCTGTATTAATTTCTTCTGAAAATTTTAACTCATCCAACTGAAAAATATAACAATTTGGGTTATAGCGCAACTCTGATGTATGTGTGTCGGTGTGGGTGTTTTTTTTTTTTTTTTTTTTTTTTTTTTTTTTTGGGGGGGGGGGGGGGATAATATGATAAATTGATAATAATCCAAAGAATTAAAGTCGAAGGGATTAATAAATGTAAAATTAGTTAATGAATAAGTATAAATGTCTAGACTGGCTAACTCAATCCGACCCATTATAAAATAGTGTCAAAACTACCTCTTTTGAAACAAACCAATTATGACCCATATAGGATCAATAGTTTGTGAAATAAGAAAAAGTTGTTAAATGCAGGGATGGAGAATGGAACACCGATAGTCATTGTGATGTATGTAAGGCGCCAAAAATACACTACGTGATACCAGAAAGTGAGCCCTTGAACAATTAGATCATTTTGAATCTGTTAAAAGAGATGCAGATTTCAAACAGAAAATCCCATTTCTTGGATATTACGTATCTAACACAATAAGGAAGGATGATTACTCCTCAAGATTGGTGCCTACCCGGTGTCCCCGACACTTGGAACGAACTTCTTTATGCTCAACTTTTGTCAAACAAATTCAAAACCAGGTGATAAAAATGAAAGTGTTTTACTGAGTCCACTATATAGCTTACTTAAATTTAATGCAAATGTTTTACTGAGTTCTTTAGTATTGCCTATGAAAATGCTTGCCTGGGTACAAGTTAGTGAAACCATTAATTCTGTTCTTGGGTAATTTTGTACCCCGTGTATGCACCAAACTACGACAACGTTAACACTGCAACTATTTACACTTTACAGGTTTAACATTGAGGATAACTTTGGACTACGGCCATGCATGGTGGACCCCACCAAACTCATAGTCATCCTAGAAGTTAGCCATAGAAGATTAACGAACCTTATTGACATCTAAAGAAACTGCAATAGTAAAGACGACCCTATAAAGCCTTGCCCTAATGTTTTTGTACGTGGGGAAGATGAACACAAATCCGGCTATTCTGATGGCTATGATTTT
>JARVZY010004097.1:0-20384 GCA_030686995.1 Artemisia argyi
AAAACCATTAACAAGTTTATGACGAGCAAGTTCAGTCATAGTTTTGAAATTCAAGTGCGAAAGACGTTTATGCCATAACCAAGATTTAGTCGATTCTGCTTTGGAGAGAAGACATATCGGAGATGTGGCAATCATGTCAGACATCGATATTGTATAAAGATTTGAACCACGTGAGCCAGACATTAGATCATTTCCTTGTAAGTCACAAACGAAACAAGTTTTCTCACGAAATGCTACTTCTAGATCCCCATCACAAAATTGACTGACTGAAAAGAGGTTGTGACATAAGCCTTCCACATAATATACACGACTGATTTCAATGTTACCACTTACATAGTAACCGTATCCCATGATTAGAGCGTAATGATCATTCCCGAATCTGACAGTTCCGATAAACATTGAAACAAAGTTAACTAACAGTTTGAGATTGCCTGTCATATGTTGGGTGCATCCGCTATCAACAATCCAAAGAACAATCTGAACCACCTGCATCAGAAGAAGACGACGAGGATGGAACAGAAGTAAGGGTGGAACCCAAAGAAAGTGCGGGTTCCGGTTGGTTAGAAGCACACGTATTTAATATTTTAGGAATCCATTTAAAGTCTGGTTTATATTGTAACCAACGTTGCCAATTCCAACTAGTTCTCGCTTTCTTTTTGGTGAATTCACTAGCTTTGGGCTTGTTCCTAGATTTGTTTTGTTCAATTATGGGGGTAACAATAACATCATTAGAAACCGTAGATGGCGGTTTTCCTAATATAGACTCAGAGGCAGTAGTGGGCCTAGAAGGAATTCCTGTCCTACGTTTCTTATGACGATTTAAAATAGAATTAGCTACACATTTTGCATGATCACCAGATGATACACTTTTACGACAAAACACATAAGATGTATTAATATTCAAAACATTCAAAGGTTCATCATTCGTTACATTTAGATTTTGATTACAATTTGCCAGATTATAATCTAAATCAGATGCAACATGAGTTTTATTCAAATTCCTAAGTTGGTCTTCTACTTTTTGAGCTTCTAGTGTTCCTCTTTTACGTTGCAAGATCCTATTCTTCTTGTTACTTTTTCGCTTTGGTCTGCTAACGCTATTAGTGGAGACTAGTCCTGTAGAAGTGGAAGGGTCAACATTATTGTATTGAACAGATGGTGTTTTACGTCACCCTGCAGATTCACAGGCATGACGTACCATAGATGAAAAATTCCCCAACTTTGCTCAAGATCCGAGAAATCTACGGCTAGGAATATCGGCTGATGGGGTTGACGTCAACTCAAGAACTAGGCATCACAGTGTATGGCCAGTTTTATCTGTCATACACAACCTTCCTCTATGGTTGTGTATGAAAAGAAAGTTTAGCATGCTTTCGGTATTGATATAGGGATACCCCGGAAATGATATCGATGTATTTTTAGAACCGTTGGTTAATGATTTGCATACCTTATTCAAGGATGGGGTTGATACATATGATGCTTGTACAAAAGAAATGTTTAAAGAGTCGTTGCAAAGAAAGTTTATCATGCGTGCCGCTGTTTTATGGACGATAAATGATTACCCTGCACTTGGTACAGTATGTGGCTGCCCATATAGTAGATTCAAAGGTTGTGTTGTATGTAGGAAAGATACATACAGTGTTAGACTTTCCGCCTCATCCAAGCAACGTTATGCTGGACACAGACGATATCTACCATACAACCATGTCTTTAGAAAGCAAAAGGTGGCGTTTAATGGAAAAGAAGATTTTCAGCTTGCTCCAACTCCATTGACTGGGGAACAAATATACAACAAGGTACAACTAATTGAAAATAAGTGGGGAAAAGGAAAACGAACAAAAAATAACACCTCGAATAACCAAGAAGATATGAGAGGCAGTGGTGGGAAGATTACAATGCAGAAAAGGAAAAGAACAGAAGTAGAGGGTAGTGCAAGCCAAGTAAATGAACCATATTGGAAAAAAATTCAACATTTGGTATCGAAAGCTAAGGTATTGGAGATCTTCCACAAGCATAGAAGTACCAGATTCATAAAGAGCATTCATAATGACAGACAAAATATCAGCATTGAGAACTTTTTCCAAGAGTCGATCAGCATCATTTTTTAAAACATTGTTTCTTTGCTTTTGAACCAAAATCGCATTTTCATTTGAGTTGAAAATGTTAATCATTGATTTGACTTCTTTTTGAAGTTCCTGTTCCCAACGGGTAGCACAGTGACGTAGGTGTTGAATGATTGGCAACATTTGTTTTTGAAAAATATCTCTCTTTTCTCGCTCGTAAGCGGATTGAAAAGTTTCAATTTTTATCTCTGAATTACGTTCAATTGTTTCTTCCAAAATTTCGATGTCGTCCATAAAAGTTTTGAAATAATTTTAAACACGACAACTTTTTGGTAAAGGTGTAACGTCACCCGAAGATGGTAAAGGACCGTTTATTTGTGCCACAGTTTGGACAGGAGCCGCATTAGAAGATGAAACATATGACTCAGTGACATACCAAGATTTCTCAGGTATTTCTTTTTGAGGAACAAAAGATTTAGAAATATGAGGAGCTTTTAAATAATCATATGGTTTCCAATATTCGACTTGACTCATTTTTGATCGACTCTCTTCTTCAAGTTCTTCCTCTTTTTCAGTATCATAGACAATAGTCCGCACAATCGTATCATTAAGCATTTGTTCTATACTGTAAATTTTAGGATTTACTTTGAATGCTTTGTGAAGAAACATTGATTTGTAATCACTAAGTGCAAAACCTTTATCGGGTCTCGGTTTCAAAGTAAATTTCTGAATTGTTGTGACTGAGTTCCCGGTTTTGTAGACAACATTACGAAAATCTTTTAGTTTTCTTTCAAGATCAACAATTTCGCCGATTAATTTATCTTCACTTTTCCTTTTTCACACTTTATGTTCACAAAAATCCTTTTTGCAAATTGACAACTCTGTTTGTGTTTTTGAAAGCTCTTTTTGAAGTTGTTCAACTTGTTTTTGAAGTTCACACTTTTCATTTTCGAGTTTTGAAACCAACTTTCCATTTGACTCAATTAAATCTTGCATTTTATGTTGAAGATCTTGTTCTTTATTGTAATATTCTTGAAAAGCCTTTTCAAAACTTTTTTCATGTTTAACCTTGTGTTCCAGATTTGAAAGTTGTATTTTATAACACTCAATATCTCTTGTAAGTGACGCATTTATTTCTTTTAAAGCTTTATTTTTCTCATTGCATTTCATTATTAGCAATTTTTGAGCATTCAGTTGTTTTGACAACAATATAAGGTCAGGATCTGGATCAAACAATGGTTCATGTTGTTCTACATGATCATGTTTATCATTCTCAATAGGATCATCAAATGAAACAACTGTGTCTTGAGAAGATAAAGATGATTCAGATGGAACAACTTGCGCCTTATCTGATTCAGAAGCAGAAGGTGATGCTATTTCATGTATTAGGCAAGCATTAAGATCATGTATCTGAGACAAACCATCAGTGTCATACACTGGGCCTGAATCATTCATATGAAGTTCCTGCATGTTGGCCATAAGCATCACAGCTGCATTAGCTTCCAGATCTTCTATGTCATCATCGTTGTACACATTTTCCATGAAGCTGTTCTCCTGCTCAGTGAAATGTCCTTCCTTTTCATCTTTGAGAGCCATAAGTAATGCCTGCGTGTGAAACTTACTGCCCTGAGTTCTCGGTTTTGGACATGCTGTTGCAATATGACCTTTCTCATTGCAGTTGTAGCACCACACTGCATTCCCAGAGTTTGAGTTCCCAGTTTCAACAATTTCATTCCTTTTCTGAGTAGCACCGGAGTTGTTTCTGAACCCTCCATTGTTGTTAAACCTTTGTTCATTTCCAGAATCTCCCGAATAACCACCTGATCTTCCATAATTCCGATTCTGTATCTCAACCCTCCCATCTTGAATGACAGCTTGATTCCTAGTGTTTGATGAAGAGCGAAGACGGTTGTTTGTCTTGTTCGAGAATTTGTTGAAGGCACGAGCAATGAGATCAAGTCCTTGATTCAACTTATTGAAGTCATCATCTTCATCTTCATTGGAATTAGAGTAGTACATTGACTCACTGTTTTCATAAGGAACAAGTTGATTAGATTGCGGTGAAGAATCATATGGGATCATCTGATTTGGAGTTGTAGTTTGTGGGTAGCTGAAGTAATTCTGTTCTTGAACATAAGCATGATTTGACATTGGAGGTGGAGCATAATGAGATTGAGCTACGAGAGCCAAAGAATTTGGTGTTGGTGGTGGTAAGTAACCTCCTTGAAGAGCACGATCTTTCTCCACTTCAGGTTCATGGTGTTTCAGAAAATCATACAACAAACCATATAGTGCATCATGAAGATTTTTGGTTTGACGAACAAATGTCACATACTTTTGCCAATCTGGACCAAGACTACCGATGAATTTGGAATTCACTGCGATCCTTGGTACTGTGATTTTGTGTCGTTCCAAATCATTAACCACATTAGTGAAACGGTGATAATAGGATTCAAGTGACTCCCCTGGTTCAATGGTGATGTTAGTGTATTCCATGTAGAGTTTTGATTCCATATTATCTTTGCTCAGTTGAGTGCCTTCCATTAGTAAATGAACATGTTCCCACATAGCTTTAGCCGTTTTCTGAGCATCAACACTACGATAGATTGGATTTGGAATTCCTTGAAGCATATAGATCATGGCATACTCATCAGCTTCACGATGTAGTTTCTGTTCATCTGTGAGTAGAGATTCTGGAAGAGGTTTCTCTACAGGAGCACGTGGAGGATTAGCAGATGGATCACCACCTTCAAGTCTGGTTGGCCACTCAAATGGTCCTTCAAGTATCACTTGTTTCATGAATTTCCCATGGGGTTTCCTAAGTTCAATAAACCGTAAGAATCGACTTGCCCACTGAACATAGTTCCCAGGTGTAAGCATTGGGGGTGTATCAAGTGATCCTGCCTCATGTCTGGATTGTTGAGTTGTAATAACTTCACACATCCGATCAAACCAGTGAGGTTGTTTGGACGAATACTGATTGGGCTGTTGTGACATTGGATATGGTTGTTGTTGAGGAGTGATTTGATGTTGTTGCATCATGAGATATTGTTGTTGTGGATGAAACGGTTGTTGCTGAAAGTGTGATTGTGATGGTTGTTGATACGATTGTTGCTGATGGTATTGCTGTGGCTGATATTGCTGTTGCTGAGGATGAGAGAAGAAGTCATGTGGTGGTTGAGACATATTAGAACACTTGTGTAATGTAGGATCTTGTAGAAGATTGAAATGTAAGTTCCTTTGGTTAAAACCACAATCCTTTGGCAAAGTTGAAAAACTTACGCGTAACAATTAACCTATGCGTAGACTTAAGTGTTATGCGTAAGAGAGGATGTTATGCGTAAACAATAAGTTTATGTGTAAGATTCTCCTTTACGCATAAGATTAAGCTTATGCGTAAGATTCAAGTTTTGTGTAAGGTTAACGAACCAAACAAATCTTTCAAACTTGTCCAAGCTTGAAAGATATCCGTAGTCAAAGTATTCCACTAACTTATCCAAGCTAGGGAAGTACTGAGTCACCGTTGCACGAAGAGAAGACCGTTGAAGAAACTTAAGAATAGACTTCTGCAACTTACGCGTAAGATCCAACTTATGCGTAGAAAAGGCAACTTATGCGTAGGAAATCAACTCAAGCATAGGAAAAGGTTTTTCAGCTTAAACTTATGCGTAGAAATCAATCTTTGGCGTAGGAATGGGGTATTTTGCTTAAACTTATGCGTAGAAAACAATTTCAGGCGTAGAAAAGGGGTTTTAGGCTAAAACTCACACGCAAAAGTACCAAAAAGTAGTGTTGACAGCTTTAAACTTGTACTATACTCAAAAGTTACGCGTAAGATGACCAGAAACTTGTAAAAATCACAACTTTTAGAAGAAAAACACCTAGAAATAAGGTTCTATTGAGCAAATAACTTCACCAACGCTTAGAAAACACTAAATATGAAAGATTTTGCAACCAAAAACTAGTTTTCTAATATCAAAGAAGCTACAATACTCAATAAACTAAGGGTAAAAGTACTAAAAACTTTAAAAGATCAAAGCTTCTAATCACTATATCAACCTTAAAAATTGTCCAAGCTTCAAGATTTGAGTGAAAGAAACAAAGAAAAAAGCAAAAATATGAAGAAAAACACCCTTAATCCCATGTTAACACCAAGAACAACACTTCAATCTCTATTTGGCGAATGATACCACTTGTTAGGTGCCCATATTGATGTTACACAAGTAAGAATGAGATAGATATAAGGATTGGTTGATTATATGATATGAGAGAATTAGAAATGCAAGAGTTTCATTAGAATACCAAAATAACCAACAAAGTTTAAGGTTACATAAGCCTTGTATTTATAGGAGAGAAGCTAGGACAACACTCCCTAGTCCCTTCATTTCATTCAACGTGGGCTTTGTAAGCCTTATGGGCTTTTACATGTTGCCCATTAACTTAAACATAAAGAATAATAATACTAAAGCAACCTATTACAAAATGTAATGACCGATACTTGAATAAATAGAAAAGTATGTTCCCAACAATCTTTTTTTGATAATCTTGCATATTCATACACGTATGTGCACCAGTTTATATCTGTCACGTCATCTTCTTCAAGTACGTTTTCCAATACTGTTGTTTTTACGACAGAGTTGTTATCACATTCTCTCAATGTATGCGCAACTAGCATTAAAAAGTTCATTCTGAAGATGAAATATGTGTTTCTTGTCTTTGTTATCTGCTTTGATATTGCATTTATTGTCAACTTGTTTTCATCTTTGTATTGTTCCTTCCATTCTTCCTCAAATGTATCATTCTTTTCTGTTTATCCTTCATTTCTTTCCAACCTCCTTGTTCTCTTTGGTATCCCAAGAGCTACCTTCACTGTTTGTGGAGAAATTTGTAAGTTTCCCGTTGGAAGCCTAAGATTCATTGTTTCTACATCGAGGCTGTCTACTATAAAAAATGCTAGCCTTGTTGGTAATTCATTAATTGAAAAATCAATCAAGTCTCCAAACCCCATATGTCTAATTACTCTTTTTGTTTCAACGCTTAGTCCATGCATTGCTTCAAATAGGGGCTTAATTGTTGCCCTTGCCCTCAACAATGTATACCACTTTCGTTTCTTTTTTCCATTTCCATCATCATCCACCTCAGTTTCATCTACTTTTCTTTTCCCATTTGCTTTTTCTTCTCCTTTTGCTGCATCTTCTTTATCAATTTCTTTTGTTTCTTCAGCATCTTCATTTTCAACCCGTGGCATAATGTAAAGTATGTTTTAGTACATTAGTAATTTGTTTAATACCATTGATATTTAAAGAATCTCCAGTGATATTTAAGGAATCTCCAGTGATATTCAAAGTATCTCCAGTGATACTAACCTTTTTATTAGATTGTTCCTCTTATTCTTTCTTTTCTGCTTCTTCCTTTTCATCCTTTCTTTCAAATTTTGCCGCCTGTGTCCTTTCTTCCTTCATCAGCATTTTCTTTTTCTTTTTTTGTTCCAATTTTTTTTGTTGTTCTTCTAATACTCTTCCATAACATTTTTTTTACATTATAATCTTGGCAACTGTTTTCTTCTTTTTTGTTTTTTTTTCCTCTGTTTTATTGTCTGCATTTTTAAGACCAAATCTTATGACCCAAATTTAAGCTAACCAAAAGCTAAATTAAAAACCTAAGACAGATAACACAAATAGATAAGTTAACAATAATCCAATAAACCATCTATAAGAATTATAATTAACTTGTACCAAACACCCCTTAAAGTAGACTATTTTGTTTTTTAAGCTAAAATAGTTCATAATAAGCTAGGATTTTGATTGACAGAAGTTTAACTAACATATTAAAGATCTAAAAATCAAGTTTAAACAAAAAATAAGCAAAGGAAACAATAACAAAAAATAGTTAAATTTGATTGAAATGATTGTCATACCGTTATCCATATTTTGTTCAATGTTTTTCCCCTTATCTTGTTTTTCAGCTCCCAATTCATTCATCTTTTACTCAATTTGATTTTTTAGACGTATGGTTGGTGTGTGTGTTTGTGTGTGTTTGGTCTGATGGTTTATGTTGTAGATCTAGGTCATAACGGTCGATTCAGTAATTGTTTATTTGGGTATTTGGGTATTTTTTGCAATTTTACACTTTTGGTCCTTGTATTTTTATTTTTTATAATTTATTTATAATATTTTTTTATCACTGGTGACATGATTATTTTTTAAGTGTTATATAAATGTTATAATTTTTTTGGGCTTTAGTTTTTGTTTTGAAAATATTAGTAAGAATTTTATATGTTAAGTTTTTATTTCTTTAATAGTCCAATAATTAAATATAATTTGGGCTTAGTAACTGGCCCAAAGAGTTTGTGCTTAGAGACAGACCCAAAGAATTTTTAGATTTTCTATATACAAAATATGAGGTATCACCTGTGATACATATATACAAAGTAAGAGATATCACCAGTGATACATTCAAAATCATACACTGGTCATATAATTCAAAGGCATTTAAAACCTCAAAGATAATACTTCATTTGTTTTCATTTCCCAAAATGCAGAACAAAGAAAATACAAAGATACCATAGTTTTTTTTTTTTCATAGCTATCATCTAATCCTAGATGCATTCAGATTTTGCAAAATCCAGAACAGAATATAACACAATCTCCACCACCAGAGAATGTGGTTCAGGACCTAATAGAGCGCCCTCGTCATTCTTAGGTAATCCCAAACTTGGACAGTTGTCCGTCACATTCCGTGGCTCGGCAGTGTTCAATGGATTTTTGCTAATCGAATAATTAATCCTAGTTTAACCATCATTGTTTAGAAATCTAAAATACATAAAACAGATTCATAAATTGTCTTTTGGAAATAAATTGTCTTTAGAAAAGCACTAAATTCAACTAATGCTTTTCTTCTGCTGCCTTTTTCTTCATAGCTTCTTCAAACATCATCTTCATCTTTTCTTTATCACTGTGTTCTTCAATAAACTTGATTGAGAAATCTAACGTCATCTTGCTATTCTTGTTCACATCGTGCAAGAGAATCTTGCCAGCATACCTCATCCTCATCTTTTTAATCTGTTCAGCATATTTTCGGTTTCTTTCGTCCAAGATGTTTGTCTTCCATTTTAGTCCAAGTTCACCATGAAACGTCTTCCATTTTCGTCCAAGATGTCGGTTTCTTTGCAGCTTGTTTTACGGCCTGTTTGTCAATTTAAAACAAAAAAATTAAGTATATATAGGTATTTTATCACTTGTGATACTGCATAAACAAAACTATTGAATATATCACAGTTGATACTATCCATTACTTTCGTTTATTAATAAACACCATATTAGGTATCACATGTGATACCTTATATGAAACAGGTTGCATACTAACAATATACACATAAGTATTGAATTAATCTAACCTTTTCTTCTTCCTGTTTTTTGGCATGTTCTTTGTCTGCAGCTTCTTTCTCTGCAGCTTCTTTTACGGCCTATATGTCAATTTAAAACAAAAATTTAAGTATATATAGGTATTTATCACTTGTGATACTGCATAAACAAAACTATTTAATATATCACAAGTGATACTATCCATTATTTTCATTTGTCAATAAAGACCATATTAGGTATCACATGTGATACCTCATATGAAACAGGTTGCATATTAACAATGTACACATAAGTATTGAATTAATCTAACCTTTTCTTCTTCCTGTTTTTTCTCATGTTCTTTTTCTGCTGCTTCTTTCTCTACAGCTTCTTTTACAGCCTGTATGTCAATTTGAAACAAAAAATTAAGTATATATAGGTATTTTATCACTTGTGATACTGCATAAACAAAACTATTCAATATATGACAAGTGATACTATCCATTACTTTCATTTGTTAATAAAGACCATATTAGGTATCACGTGTGATACCTCATATGAAACAGGTTGCATATTAACAATATACACATAAGTATCACTTGTGATACTGCATTTACATAACTACTGAATATGTCTTACCTTTTCTGCATCTTCTATGGCAGAATCGTTTAAATTTTCATCCAAATTTTCTAGTTCATTTTCATTTTGAATATCTTCTATGTCATAATCTTCTCCATCTTCATCACCTCCTCCATTATTATCATTGCCATCTTGTTCATCATAATCACTACTCCCATCTTCTTTTCCATTATCTTCATCTTCTCTTCTGCTAGGGCCTGCCTCATCTTCTATCAATCTTCCAAATTCATCAGTTCTTATTCCTATTTTGAATTCTGCATTGAACCTTTCTAAAAACCTCCCTATCGTTTCATCCCCTTGGTACATCTCCATGCTTACTTGGATGGAAGTTTCTAATTCTTTTTTCTCTTTTAAAACTCTTTCAAAGTTTTCTTTTATTGTGTCGTATACGTCCTGTTTGTAAAATATATATATATATATATATATATATATATATATATATATATATATATATATATAATAATAATAATAATAAATAAAAAAACATAAGTATTTATCACTAGTTATATCAATTAATAAGCTAATTTATCACTAGTGATATGTTACCTGTCTCAGCTTTTGCTTTTCATTTTCTTGATTGTTTTCATCTTCTTCAATGACCATCACCAAGCCGAACTGTTGTGCATCCATCTCCTTTTCCTGCCTTTCCTCTATAAAATCTTGGCTCCAATTCTTAATGGCTGGCCATTT
Organism: Artemisia argyi; assembly: GCA_030686995.1. Lineage (NCBI taxonomy): Eukaryota > Viridiplantae > Streptophyta > Magnoliopsida > Asterales > Asteraceae > Artemisia > Artemisia argyi. The sequence continues at coordinate 10,736 of JARVZY010004097.1, forward strand.
CCGTGGAACATCCATTTCTTCGAATTGCGTGTAATGCAAGTAAATAAGCTGTTTTTCTATGAAACAAAATTTTCATTAAAATACAATTAGTTATTAAAATCAATTCTAAATTAAATCTACTTTATAAAAAAACAAAACTTTGAAATTATCACTGGTGATACTATACAACACATTTCATATAAAGCTTATTTTTTAAAGTTAACTTTTACTTACTGTGAATGTCACATGGGGTCTGTAGTACCAATTTCCAAACGTTGTATCATCCCACTTTTTCTTGCTATTTTTCATGCAATTCCAGATGTATGTGTACCAATCTATCTTGTGCATGTCTTCTGATGATTTTATGTTTTCCAGCACATCATACTTCAGCATTGCTGAATTTTTCCAAGACGCAAGGCAATTTGCAAAGAGCATCAAGTAATTCAAATAAAAAATGAAGTCTGTTCCTTCTGATTTTTGAATTATGTTTGATAAAAGTGTTGTTTTTCTTTGCCTTGGGTTGCGTGGCAGCTGTGCCATGAATTGGCAGTAGACTGAGTCCTTTGGCAACCTTTTTGTCTGAGCATAGAATGGTATTGGTCCCATTGGGATTCCCAGTACTTTTCTAATCTTCCTTGGAGTTATTTTCATAGCCCCACCTTTTGGCAAGTTTATCTGCATTTTATCCTCATCCAAGTTTTTTTAATAGGAAGTATGGTAGTTTTGCGGGAAACTTGATGTATAGGAACCCAAGTAATGAGCCAAAGCCCATTTGTCTCACCCGTTGTTTTCTCTCTGGACTCAATTTATGTGTAGCTACATAAAAGGGTTTTACAGTCGTCTTTGCTCTTAACGACTTGAACCATATTGCTTTATCTTCTTCTTCCTCTTCCATTTTATGTTTACCCTTTTTCTTATCTTTTTTCACCTCGACCTCAAAATCTTCATCATCTGTATCTTGCTTTTGCAATTCTTTCTTTCTTTTATCCTTACCCTTCTTTTTCTCAGCAACAAATTCATCATCATCCTCATCTTCCACTGTTTTTTTTTCCTTTCCTTTTATCTTTTTCTGCCCTTTTCCTTTTTCCGGCCACTTTTTTCTTTCCATCTTCTTCTTCTAATCGTTGTTTCTTTGTTTTGCTTCTTGTTGTTGCAATTGGGGATTCTGTTTCTGTTGTTTTCCTTTTTGCTATTGGTTTTTTCTTGGCAATTGTTTTCGTCGTCTTTTCAACCTTGTGCACCGACCCTTTTTTCTTGTTTTTTGAAAGCTCTGTCTCTTCTTCTTCATCTCCCATGTTTGCAACAACAATTGCTGTTGTTGTTTGTTGTATCACTGGTGATATGTTAGGTGTTTCTTCAGGTGTTGGTGATAGCACTGGTGATAACTGAGTTAAACCTTTATTGGTTGGTGGTGTTTGTGTTGGTGTTGTTTCAGGTGTCGTTGTTTTTGCAGGTGACCTTTGACTTATTGGTGTAACGAGTATTGCTGGGTTTGAAGTTTGTGGCTTTGGTTTTGTTTCTTCTGGTGTGCTTGTTGATTTTCTTGCAGTTGACCTTGTCGTTGGTGATAATGTGGTTGGTGTTGTTGTTGTTGCTAATAGTTGTGATGTTGTTGTCGTTTCAGTTGTTTCCGCGTTTTTTTTTTTTTTTTTTTTTTTTTTTTTTTTTTTTTTTTGATAGTGATTCGAATTTTCTTTTTATGGGTTTGTTTCTTTGTTATACCTGCATAAAACAAATTCCAAATAAGTTTTTTGAATACGATAAATGTGATAGATAAACTCTGAATGTGTGTGCGTCATATTATTTATAACATTCTTCTACAATTATACACACACATTTTGCCAAATGTGTATTTATCACAGGTGATATATAGAGATAAATGTCAAAATAAAGTACACCACATACATTCAGGTTTTTATCACAGTTGATTCTTCTAAAAGTATGCAAGCTTATATCTTACAATATACCTTTACTTTTATCAATCTCTGGTGATACTTGCAACAACTCACTTGTCTTCAGAACTGCATTTAATTTTTTTTTAGATATTTAATAGAATGTATGCATTTTTTTTTGTAAAGCTTTATTAAGATAAACTAACCGTTTAAAGTTTGTATCGCGTCCAGATCTCCAAAAATATCAGTATCTACATTTTTTTTTTCAAAAAGCACAAATTTAGTTTCTCATCATATATACTAGTTATTAGTACAAGTGATGATTATCACAGGTGATATACTACAAATTCTGAATAAAACCACCTTCACATACAACTTATGTAAGCCACTACAACTGTTTTATCACTGTTTATATACTAACATAAATTTAAGTAAGCATCTACATCTATTCATCATCATGACATATGTTCTACTGCTAAAATATGAATAAAACCACTATAACTGTTTTATCACTTGAGATATACTACCAAAAATTGAACAAAGCAACTACAACTGTTTTATCACAGGTGATATATTACTATATTTTGAAGTAAGCCACTACATCATCATCACATATGTTGTATCACAAGTGATATTCAACAAAAAACTGAAGAAAATCACTATATTTATCACATTATTATAACAATCTCTCTACAAATTAAAAAAAAAAACTATAAAATCTAATTAAATAATATCTTATAAAAGTCAAATAAGTTCATATTCATCACATGCATCACAATACCACATCAAAAATCAATAGAAAATACACAAAAATATTCATAAGTAGCAATAATATTCATAAATAAGTACAAAATTACTAGAGATACTAATAAAACTAGTAAATAATTAGTCGAAAGCATCGTACCTTCATCCTGAGATTCAGTACCTTCAAAATGAACCGGTTTTTTCCTGTATCTTCTTTTGCACTCGATGATTCTTCGATGTTAGTGTTTTATTGATGATTTGAACGGTTAAAATCGATTAATTTTGAGTTTTCGTGGCAGTTGTTAATGGCGGTTAGAGAGAGAATTTGGATTTTTTGTGATTGCGATTGTGTGAAAAATGATGGGTCAGTGTGTGTGGTTGTTGGGGTAACTTTGCCGAATTGGCAAATTTGGTCCCTCTGTGTTTTTATTATTAAATTTTGTTTTTTAAATTGATGCTTCTGATTGGTCCATTGGTATGTGAGTGTTTTTGAGTCTCCAAAATAAAACGCTTCATATAAAGATATACTTTTTTCTTTTGGGTAACCATGGCCTCTGAAATTTTAGCCGACTAATTTACGAACTATCAACCAAACTCAAATCAGGTAAATCCATTATTTTTTTCAAAAAGGTTGACGTGACCAATTAGAATTATTTGCAACTAACATAAATTAAACTTTCATTTTATTCAAAGATGTACTTTTTTTTTTTTTTTTTTTTTTTTTTTTTTTTTTTTTCTAATTAGTGTTTTTTGACTGAAACTTTCCTTTTAAAATATAAAATGCATTTCATGCATAACAAATTAACAATTATATTTATAAAATGTTGGAGTTAATTGAAGTTTTTTATTTGACAATGGTTCCTTTAAAATTTATTTAACAAAAAATAGTACTTTTACATAAACCATAATTTTTTGGCTGCTGCATTAGAATGAAACCAAACAATACTCGTCGGCAACTCGTCCACCTCCGTCGGTGACTCACCCGCTGCTCCTATGGTCACTCCTTTGTCACTAAACTGAAATTCTTGATTCTAGGTATTAGTTTTGACTACTGTTGCTATAATATGTTATATACTAACTTAAATTTGGTTTAGCTCGAAAATAGAAACACTGTTTTGGTAGAGAATTGTTTATGTCAAATTTACCTTTAAGTAAAAATAAATAAATATTAAATAAAATAATAAAAAATAAAAATAAAAATAAAAATAAAAATAAAAATAAAAAAAATTGTTTAGGTAAAAAAAGGTGACTTCCTTATGACACAATCAATTAGTTTCAATACCAATTAGTTTATGCAGTAGTGCTTTTACTTTGAAGTTGTTTATACAAGTTTTGCTCATGGGTTTTCTTATTACGTTAGTTTCGATTGCCACAATGAAAGGTAGCTACTCCTTGTTTTTGTGCAATTGTTGTGGCACTTTTTGTGCAGCTGCTGGAAGGTACATGCTCCTTTTCCGCTCGATTTGCTATGCTATAATGGGCAGGGTGGCATAATGTTTGAAGTAACTATTCATGTGATGGTTTGGGTGTTATGGAAGCATATAGAATGCAATGGATTTCAATTTGCATATGTAGTGGGGCTCCTTAACAAACTCAAGTTGCAGCATCTGTGTAGGACAACAAAGATGTAAATATATGAGGTCTAGTTATACTTTGTATTGCTGAGATGGATTATGTATCCTCCCTTCTTGTATTGTGTATCCATTAATTTGCTTATGCTATGTACTGTAATATGTATTGTTGAGATATTTAATCATTTGAAGTTTGTTTGTTAGTTTGTGTTTTCTTTTTTTAGCTTTTGTAGTTTTGATTATTGCACAACAGAGGAGTAGCGGAGTGACCAGAGGAGCAGCGGGAGAGTCACTGGAGGAGGTGGATGCGTCGTCGACGAGTATTATTGTGTGGTTTTATTTTAATGGCAGCAGTAAAAATAACTATGGTTTATATAAAAGTACTATCTTTTGTTAAATAAATTTAAACTTACTATCTTTTGTTAAATAAATTTTAGAAAAAAATATGATCAAACAAAAAAACTTGAGTTAATTGTAGTTTTTAATTGAAAGAAAAACAAAATTTCTTTTTTTATCCATCTTGATCGTTGCCCTTTAGCACTTTGTTAAACAAATTCCTTTTTTACTAAAACAAGTTACACTAGCAGTACTCCGTATATTCCGAAACTCTTTTGAATGATATTGAAGAAAATAGTATTCTAGAAAAGTTCAAAGAATTAAAGGTTAATGCGTATTTTGTCCTTTTCGTTTTATTTTGAACGGCAGTCCTTTTTGTTTTATTGAAGTCTGAAACTTCAACCTCGTTGGGATTCAATTATTTGTGCACGTTTTCTATAAAATAGATGACTAATCACGCATAGCAGCCATTATGTAATTACAAATTAGTGTGTGCCCTTTTTCTTATAAATTTATAGGTGTGTAGCAAATGAAAGTGAAAAAAATTAGTCTGTAAATTATAATAAGTATTTAAGTATGTAGTAATCGATTGGATTGCTTTTTATAAATAGAGTTATAGTTTTATAAATTTTAATCAAATGTGTTTTTTCCTCTTTACATGTAGTATAGATTAAACCGCATGATATTTTGTTTTAAAGTCTAAGTGTTTAAACACAAAAGTAGAATTATACAACATATTTAATCCATAAATAAAAAGAGATTATCAAATAAATGCGAAAATGGACATGCAAAATTCTATACTACTTTATATATGCGTCCTAGTCATATTATTCCGTGAGTACTTCTCACATTTTCATTGGCCACTCTCAAGATAAATATGTAGCGAGATTTGAGCATGAGATTTCGTCACTCTCAATAAATTAACACATGAAAGTGGCTAATCAATATGTCAACTTGGTGGCGTGGTTCCGGTTCTTGGCATGTGCAACCTGTGCAAAGGTACACGGCCACAAATTATGTAGGGGCTATTAGTTGATAAATAAGGCCCAACCCCGTGAGGTGATATGTTTTATTGATACGATATATATAGGCAATACATAATGAAACCCTAATGGATCCAACCCCACATACAGGGCTTGGGCCTTATTTATCATCTAATATGTTAGACATTATAAAACCCCGTGAGGTGATATGTTTTATTGATACGATATATATAGGCAATACATAATGAAACCCTAATGGACCCAACCCCACATACCAGGCTTGTGCCTTATTTATCATCTAATACTCCCTCGCAGTCCGAGCGGCGAAATCGCGAAAGCTCGGACTGGAGTAGCAAACTAGAAAAGAAAAAAAAAAACAAAACATTAACGTAATAAAAACATAACTTTAGTCGACTCGTAACGAAACCGTACCAACGGTCGACTTTAGTCGACTGGTACCAACGGTCGGCTAAGTCGACTGGTAATAACACCGTACCAACGGTCGACTTTAAGGACTGGTACCAACGGTCAACTTTAGCCGACTGGTAACAAAGCCGTACGAACAATCGACTAACAAACAAACATAAAAATAACTATAATTTTTAATTTTAATTTCTTTTTTTTTTTATCATCATCAATAAAACAAAAACAAACTGAAGCGAAGCTCTAAATAAATTTGCCGCAACAAATATATTTTCCACCAGTTCACTCTCATCCCAACTTTACAATTCTTTATAATGCCACCGTCCCATTACAAACTTTGAAGGATACATCTTCATCCAATCACAAACTTTGAAGGATAATAAACTTATTGAAACAAAGTTGTGACTTGGATGATGTGAATACAACCGAACGACGGAGACGAGACTTAATACGCATTCACGAAGTATGATTAGGGTTTGACAGGGCGGCCTATAGGAGGCGGCTCAACTTAGCCACCTAGGTCTGGGGATCAGACCTGCTCTGATACCATGTTAGACATTATAAAACCCCGTGAGGTGATATGTTTTATTGATACGATATATATAGGCAATACATAATGAAACCCTAATGGACCCAACCCCACATACCGGGCTTGGGCCTTATTTATCATCTAATATATTAGATGATAAATAAGGCCCAAGCCCGGTATGTGGGGTTGGGTCCATTAGGGTTTCATTATATATATATATATATATATATATATATATATATATATATATATATATATATATATATATATATATATATATATATATATATATATATATATATATATATATATATATATATATCACCTCACGGGGTTTTATTGGGATCGTGAGAGGCTCTGATACCATGTTAGACATTATAAAACCCGGTGAGGTGATATGTTTTATTGATACGATATATATAGGCAATACATAATGAAACCCTAATGGACCCAACCCCACATACCGGGCTTGGGCCTTATTTATCATCCAATAGGGGCAACATTTTGTAAAGATGATCTAATATATTAATAAATATACGAGTCTCATATTCGCTAAAAAGTCATATGTATAATGAATTCATGTTAAAGAGACTCCATATTAAAAGTTGATAAAATATACACAGGAGACATATGGTTAACGTTAAAAACATATTAATAACCACAAGTTAAATACAATTTAGTGAGTAAAAAAGGCATAATTCCATCAGAATAAATTTGATGTCTTTCTTGTAGTGATATTTTGTTCTTTTATTTTGATTTAATGCTACAACTATGTTACTTAAATCTTTATATGTGGTATCATATTGAACGATACATCATAATTACGACATATCGTAATTACAATGTTTAATGGTTTATTGGGTAAGTTTGTTTAAATCATTATGGCCTATTTTCTTGTTCACTGATTTTACGTATCTTTAAGATTTTCAGTTTTTAAAGGGCCTCATTTTTATTTGTGGCATAGAGCCACCAAAAACTACGAGACGGTCCTGGTGGTTATGTTTTAGTATACTATTATAGCTCTTTTCAAAAGAAAAAAGATTCAAAACATGTAGCTATAAGAGTGCTCGGTATCATAACGCCGGCCCAGGCGTTATGTCGACGTGGCTCGGCGTTATGCCCCGTTATGATACGGGGTGTTGAAAATGGCAACGGCGTTGGGCGCCAAGTTATCACAACAACGTAAATTGCAATGCGAGTTCTTTTTTTTTATGCGTTTTAAATGGGTTTTTGGTGTGTGTGAGTGATAGTGTTAAAATGTTAAAGCTGAGGTGTCGCTGATGACGTGACTGTACTTTTTGGGTGTTATGGTTTTATGATACTTTGCGCTCTAAGTGGTACATCCGTATGACTAGCCAGAACACATAATCCAAACACGTCTTCGGACAATGTCGCGTTTGATATGTGTGGAAAAGCTTGCAGTACGTATGAACTCGAAAATGAATGGTAAAACAATAATAATGCCATGATATTTAGTTTCAAAATGCCACAAGAAGAAAATAGAGGATATGTCTAATGAATTTGAAGTGTTAGATCAGTTCGCTTATCAATTTGGACCGAACCATGTCTGTGATGATAATATATGACTATTCAATTTTTCACTAACGATTACATATGAAATAAATATAGGTCATTTGTTAAGATGCAATGACATGCTACTCTCTTTGATATTCTTTTAATTCAGTGTAGTTTTTTTTATAGGAAATGATTCGCACATTCTCAAATTTTATTAGGACACTCCACTGTTTGCAATAGACAGTTGTACATTAAGTATAGCCTGCTTTAATTACTCGTACAATTGAATCTCCCAAAAAAATTTGAGAGTGTGCCAATCACCTCTCTTTATTTATACACTTATATTCTTAGGAAGTTATCGTTAAAAAAGATGATATTGGTTAATCATCAAATACTTTTTGTAAGCTCATATCAAATCAACCACGAGTTTCACAATTCTAAAAGAAGAATGCAAGATCTTAACATGTTCAAGAAGAAAACGACACTCTCGCCAGTCGCCACATAATACCCATGTTACCTTTGCCTCAAAACGAGTCACAATGTCAACTTATTGCCGCTTTTTTTTTAAGACTTGAATCTATGTATGCTATAATAAAGTAAAGTAAAGTAACTCCCAATACCGCCTTCCACGGGTTATGGGTCCCAATACCGTCTTCCACGGTGTATGGGGGAGGTTGAGATGTAGACAACCATACCCCTACCTAAAGTAGAGAGGTTGCTTCCGGTTCTACTTAAAGTAGAAAAGGACCTCCGGCCTTTTGTAGGGAGTGAGGATCGAACCCTTGACCTCTAGGTTAAGAGGCAAGGGGTTTTCCAACTGATCGAACCCTTGACCTCTATGTATGCTATAATGATAAGCTAAAATTTTTTCTTGGTTTATCCATGTACATTTGATGGCGTAGTTTTATTCACCATATATATGCAAACATACCTCATATTGTCCTCTTTAATTACCTCAACTTTATAAAAGTGTGATACATAACTATTTGCACCACTAACATCATGAATCTTAGACCACATTTAGACACTTTCGTAACATCAAATTGCATAAAATGTTGCATGCCATCCACATGCTTTAAGCAATATATTGTCCAGTCTTATCGGTTCGGATTCATTTCTATATACTTTCGGATTCATTTCTATATACTAATGGTTTTTAGTTTCGGTTCAGTTCGGTTCAAGCTAAAATCGAGAAAAACACACATAAACCATATAAACCGAACCGACACAAAACCGAACCAAACCGAGTCACTTCGGTTCGGTTCTCGATTTATGTTTTTCACAAAATTGGTTTCGGTTCTTTTCGGTTTTTGTTGGTTCGGTTCGGTTTTGACCGATGCATGTGAAGTCGTGTTTGAAAATAGTGAAGTTATGGAGTATTTATAGGTAATAAAATGATAGTGAGTAATTTTTTTTTTTTTTTTTTTTTTTTTTTTTTTTTTTTTTTTTATTATTATTATTATTTTTTTACACAATAGTATTCGTTGGGTGGGAGGCCCATGTTTGCACACTCTTCTATTCGGCGAGCAGGTCACCGTTCGTCTCTATTTCTCTCCATCGTCGCGCTTGAGTTTTGCTTGGCCCGGTTCGCACGTGAGAATGCCTCTCACGTTGCCTTGTCACGCTCCATTCGGAGCAGTCTTGGATACTTCTGTGATTTTAATAGCATCGAATTTC
>JARVZY010004099.1:0-20470 GCA_030686995.1 Artemisia argyi
GCCTTCCTGTAGATGTGCATTGGATGATCTCGCTGGATTTTAGCCGGTATAGCCTATAATAATACAAAAAAAATAACTCACATAAGCTCATAATATCAATTACAAAATATTAAAACACAATGGATTTAGAATAAAACTTACAAGACGATTAAATGCAAGAATTTCATAAAACCTCTTATAAAACACATTGGTTCTTTCAAGAAAATGTTCACGATGATAAGGCCACATGCATATATGGTACATTCGATCATCCTCTGCAAAACAACATAACAACCAATACACAAAACTCTTAACTACAATTACACAAACATATCAACTGTCCATAAAATTCATTGAAACAACTAAACATAAATGAAACTAAATTTATACTATAAAATTACTCTGATCAACATATGCTACAAGTGGTTGTACTGCATTCAGGCGAGACGCACCAAGAAATTGAACATCTGTGTTACTGCTTCCATCAACGTTGAAACACATTACATTAATCACATTGTTACTTATTTTTGTGAACACTACAACATCACCAAACTCCAAATCCTTTTCCTCACACAAAGCAACCCAGTTATCTGGGTTCAACACGTATTCGTTAAGAACACCACCACCATTTGGATTCACACGACTAACATGGATATTAAATTCATTACCTTCACATCTAAACATTATCACACCAACATTCATCATACCAGCTAAAAAATCAGCAGGAATAGTCTAAAAAAAAAAACCGTTTAAACACATTTGTCAAAACTCAAACACAACAAACAATACTCTGCTCAAATAAGAAAAAAAATGTTTCGTTCCTCACTAAAACATGCGACAACCACAACCACAATTACATACAATATATTCACTTTATAAAAAAATTTATTCAAAACATAAAATTCTTACCTGATGTATTCCTAATTCTTCATAAGGCGTTACACGTGACTGAAACCGATAAAACCGTTGATTTCCTTCTCCATAACCTCCAATTTCTTTCCCATCATTGTCAAATCCTGTCACGTAAAACGAGTCATCACCTTCCTCTATAAAGTGCAGCACATTCACATTCTCATTCAGATTCTCAACAACAAACTCATTCCATCTCTTGCCTCTTATCTCATAAACCCCAAATCTTGATCTGAATACATCAACTTCTTCCTGTTTCTTGCTACACCTAACAAGTACAAACAGCTGTTTCCAGTGTATGCTTCCTCTTCAAATACTTCAGGAAGTTGAAGCTCTTTAGGATATTCATTATGGTACATGAGTTGCACAACAAATTCAATCGGCATCTTTATACAAAAAACAAAAAAATCAAATATTAAAAAACTTTTTAATCAAAATATATATTATAATGTACCTTTATTAAATACCAACATTCACATTCATTTTTTGACTAATATATTGTATAAAACAGGACACAAATATTTTATACATTTAATAACATCATTAAATCCTAACCAATTACCTTACAACAAATTATATATAACAACATCATTCTTCCTCTCAATTACTACCATATACCAAATTTTAATAAAAAAAATAACCTGTTTTATATTATCAATATTCATTTTCACTCTTAATATTAATACATACCAAACCATAAAAAACAATTAATAAACTACTTGACTCTTAATCAAATAACAGGGGACAATGTCGTTTGCTCATTGCCATCAAAGACACAAAATTAGCCGCTAAGTTTGTTATTTATTTTAGTAATGACTCAATCATACACTACCCAAAAAACAACTCATAAACTACTTGACTCTTAATCAAAAAACAGGGGAGATTGTGCTTTGCTCCTTGCCGCCAAAGTGTTTAACTTACTTACTACGTGTCCTAATTGGTACCAACTCAAATGAGCCGAGTGAATATGGAATTATTCAACCTCAACCAGAATAGAATAACTATTTTTTCATAATTAACAAATCAAATATATTTCATAAACTAACAATGGTCCAAATGAAACACATTAAACCCGCTTCCAATAGGTTACTACATTCCGTTAAAAATAACCTATCAAATCTAACCAAACCCAACACAACCACTTTCAAATATATTATTTGTTATATCTTTTAAAAAGACTAAAATCATACACTACCCGTAATCATAAAACCAAAATCACATCTTAGGCTTTATATAACAAGCTACATGCATCAAATCATCATACACTACCCGTACTCTTAAAACCAAAATCACATCTTACAGTTCATATAATAACATACATGCATCACATATTTACAAACAATATTACTCAATAATGATCAACAAAAACTACAATTAAATTAATAGTCAAGAAAAATATGCATCGGCAGATAACAATCAAATTATTAAAAGGTAAACAAAACTAATAATCGAATACACTAGATAACATTTAGTTAATAATCAAATGTTATAATGTAAATGGATTGTATAAAATCAAGATAACTAATAATCAAATGTAAAAAAACAAATGATACTTACTGTTCCGATTAGGTGACACACAAGTTGAAGTGGCTGAAAAAATATATGTTTGTAATTACCAATGATATGAATAAATGAGATTCATATATATAGCTCTATTATAAACACAGATTTAATACATTTAGAGAGTAGCTATTGTAGGTGTGAGGCTACTTTAAACCATGTAATGATTATACTGCATGGAAAAATGTTTCTAATTAATATACAATAAAAAAAATAAAAAAAAAATTATACCAATGCTTATAGATTGTTACTTATTTAATTTACACACTTAAGTAAATAACCTTCATTCCAATATTGATATATAACATCATAATTTCAGGTACCTAATAATCTTAAGGAGTTTACGTAGCATCATCTCAAAAATACCGCAACAAATATCATAACGGATAGTATGATTGTTGAAGGTCGTTTTGGTCGCGTTTAAAAACCGTTGAAAGATTAAACTATGCATTCTCCCCCAAACCAAAATTCTAAACAACTTTTTAATTTAAATTATTGAAATCGCAAAGTAACAAATATCATATAGAATCGCTTACAAGTAACCTTTTAAGTTAATGGTTTATTACTTTGATGTTTCAATATATATCAAGAAAACATAATATGAAATCGAAGAAAAAATTTAATAAAGTGCTAATTTCAATAAACTATTAGATGTATTCATATATATTAATTTATTTTTACATTAAAAGAAATTACACTAGCTTTTCATTAGTTCCTCCATTACATCGCATTCATAATAAACAATAGTAAGTCATATTCCATTTTAACAAATTATAAAAAAACATGTTATTTCAAATTATAAACAAAATATATATATTTTTTTAAATAATAATAAAAAAAATCAATGAAAGGGCGGTTTGGTAAGAATATAAGTTATAGAAACATAATTTAACCTCATTACAAATTTATCAAGACGAAAACCCTTCTCAAAGCAATCATCTTGCAGTAAGCCAAGAATCAGCAAACAATCAAACAAAATCATTAAGGTAAAGTAATAATTGAATGTGTTTTCATTATATACTTATGTGAATTATGGAAGAAATCGCATGATAACATTGCATTGTCTTACCAATTATCAGCTTTAGCAACTTCTAATTAGGCAAAACTTATATTTAGCTTGGCAATACAAATATAAGCATGTTTAACTCTTATATGGTACAAATCGAATACCCACACAATACCATTCCCCTGTATTTACAGAAGGATAGTTTATTTTCCTTAAAATTAGGCAAAAGTTACTTTTATGTTAAGTATATAATTATAAACATTCTTAAGTAGCCTATGTTAGAGACACCAATTGTTTGATGTTATGTCCAAAATTATTACCATTATAAGCATACTTATGTATTATATAAGCGGGACGCAAACAAAATGCGGCCGGAAAAAAATATGATTCATAAAACACTGTACAAACTGAACATAAAAGGTGTATCATCAGGATGTTACTTATTAAATAAACTACCATGCAACATACAACTTGGTAGATGTTACTTATTTAGTAGGTTATTTAGTTGTAAGCACCAATTACATGTGTTTTTGGTTAATGATATTGTTGATATTACTTATTTAGTATCAGGATGGCACAACAATTTCTATTCCAATATGTCCGTCAAACAGAACAAACTCATCAGGTACTAATAGAATTTCCCTACAAGTACTACAAACAAAATTTACTAAACTAATAGCATAATTATAATTAATACATAAACCTTACATATACATTACTATTTCAATAACAGATGTTACCTGATGTTTTTACCTAGTATTTCAAAGAATAGAGCGACATGCTTTATCTCAATGGCACCGATAGATACCGGTACAAAACAAAATTAAAAAACATAAACGGCAAATGGGTCTTAAGTGACAGTCAGTGGAAAGCCTTTGTTGAATCAAATATACCACCAAGTGCCACAACAATCCACTTTATAAAGATAGGAACAGACGACTACTATGTCACATTATACGACAATACTGCCTCAGAATGTGCTGGATATGATAGAAAGACGATAGGTCCAAGAATGATAAGGTGTTTGGCAACTTATACTCCAGGAATAACGGTATGTAAAAACTATAATACAAATACATTATTGCTGATTAAATAGACATTATATTAGTTTCACTCTACATCTTTATGCATACAGTTGTTACCGGGAGAATTCTTACAAGATATATGGCAGAATACATTCACAGTCATTTACGCAGGAATGATGTTTCCCGTTCGTTAAAAAAGGGTTAAACCCTGGGAAGATAAGATAGTAAGAATGAATGGACTGACCGGTTATGGATGGGACGATTTTGTTGTAACAGCAGGAATATAATGGGGCCAACAACTTGTGTTTACAAATCTGCCGAATTATACATTGTCGGTTGTAGTTATAAGTGGCTACGATGGTCTTGGTCTCAGCAAAGAAGATATACGAACAACATTCCTCAAAAGGCCACCCAGACCAATACTTAATCGTGATATCAATGGTAATTACAACAAAAATTTATAAACTATAATTTTTGTCATAATATCGTTAACTATACTTAATTCATATTGCAGATCCAAGAATGCATCATATATGCAGATGGTACCACCACTCGGCTCATGTCAATGAAGATAGCGTAGTCTACACAAAGTTCAAATTAGACGCTGCGAATCACTATCCATTGGTAAGTCATCTAAACTAATTGGCCCAAAATCACCAACAAAATATTATAATTACCATGTATTACTTAATAAATTATGCATTACACAAACAGATAATCGAATCAGATATATGGGATAACTTACACATGGAAACTTACAAAAAAGGAAAGATTGTTCACATGGATTTGACCTATTCAATAAAGTTGAAGGTAATTGCTGACACAAGTAACCCTTTAAAGATCAAGTCGTTAGTGATGGAAGGCAATTGGAATCAATTTGGACTAGAATGTAGATTTGAAGAAGGAAAAATGATGTGCATCAAACTGTTTCATTATGAACTCCATAATGAAGATGCACACAACAATACAATACCAATATTTCATGTTTGTTAGAATTACAATCTTTTTTATGGTTGTCAATCAACTGAAATATGCAGGATTCTGAATTAACGGTTTTAAATTAATTAATCACCTATATGTTATGTATGTCTTTGCAATTTCTCATCATAGAAAACCAATGCATCAGCAAATCACAACTATTATTGCACTAAACATATGAATCTTTCGTATGCCAAATGCATTAAACTTCTTTATACTATGCTCATTGTGCTATGCATTAGACTTATTTTCAATCGATATACTTGCTGTGTGTAGTATATCAGCATTGTGGTTTAAAAATCACTTTCACAAGCAAAGGCCTATGGAGTTAAATGAAATTCAGGTAACTCTTTGAATAACTTCACAGGACTCAACGCAGATCCATCCGTACACAAGCAGGAACAAGTTCTGATTGATCGTGTACAAATAACAAACACGCCAGTCAACAACACAAGTTTATTTACTTATTATTTTCAATATTTTGCTTACTAAGTGTTAATAGAGACTTTGAAATCAACAATTATGGAGCCTTTTCTTGAAGGGTTTAGAATAACAATACTTCAAGAGGGGTTGGATGAAGCTATACAATAACATTCATCATGTATAGTTAACATTCATCAATTAACATTCATCACGTATACTTAACATTCATCAAGTATAGTTAATATTCATTAATTAACATTCATCAAGTTAACATTCGTATGTGCCCTCTCAACAATATCATTGAAATGTATGTCATTGCTATAGGTACTAAGATTTGATAATGAATGGGAGGTTGGTTCGATCACCTCGAACATGAGTCATGGTTAACATTCATCCATTCATCAATTAACATTTAAATGTTTCCTCTCAACAATATGAATGAAATGAAAGTAATTGATACGATTAGTATGCTTTCATAATGAGAGGAAGATTGCTATGGGTACATGGATCATGGTTCATGGTTAACATTCATCAGGCCTATGTAACATTCATCAAGTAAAAATTTGTATATGCGGCATCATAATTAACCATAATTTCACAATAACTAAAACCTTACAAATTATCATTATAAGTCATGCCCGCCCCTTGGGCGGGCTTTGATGTCTAGTATATATATATATATATATATATATATATATATATATATATATATATATATATATATATATATATATATGATAACTAGGCAAAATTGATAACTAAAAAAAATTAAAATTGATAACTAGTTGAGAGTTCTAAGTTGTAACCTTAGTTATGATTTGAAGATGGAGATGGATTATTGAAAGCAAAGCTTCAATGCTTCACGCCTTCAGCCCTTCACCCTTTTGTCCCTTCACAATCGTTTTTGACTTTTTGGATTAAATGATTAATATGGTTTATTTTTAGTGCCTCTTAGTGGGTTGGGTCTAGTACATATAATGGGTATAAAAAAATTTAGTGCCCCTTAGTGGGTTTGGCCCGACTCGGTTGCTGATGGTGCGCCGGCCCAAAACCGCCCATGTGCATACTTGAATGGTAATAGATATGTGATTAATAGTGTTTGTTCATGTCATGAATACGTGTAATAGATGTATTAGACATGTTTTAACCCGGTTACTCACTAAGTGTAAGCTTACCGTTTACTTGTTGATGTTTTATTTAGGTTGTTCATGATAAAATTAAAGTCTTGGAGCAAAGATCTATAGTTAAGAAGTAGAAGGTTTTGGAAGCAAGTTAGACTATGCATATACCAAGCTCAAACAAGGTTGAATCCCCTATGTGTCATAAAGTGGTTTGTAAAAGATATTGTCAAGTGTCTGAGTCTAGGTCTTGTATATTAAGCAAATGGTTATGTAAGTTGTGTATGGATTGTAATGAAAGTGGGTCAAAATGGGTTATTGGCAAAACACCCGTACGCTTGTAAAGTATATGCTCATGGGTTGTCTAGACTAAGTAATGTTATGAAAATGAAGTGTATGAGGTTTAAATGAATTCTAGAAGTTCGATGTGTCGAGTCCCAGAAGTCAAGTTTTGGGTCAAATAGGCAAGAGAAGTGGTGCAGACATGAGGCTTACAACTACGGCTAAGGGGTCTTAGCCACCGGTTGTGGAGTCTCATGAGGCTTCCAGCCGTGGCCGTGAATAGATGCAGTTTTCAATCATCTTCTAATTTTGTATAAAATCAACCGTAAATCTGTAGAAGTCGTGCCACCTGTCATTTTAAAGATATCTGAGTCTACTTTCATTTAAAAATACTTTCAGGGGCTGTTTCTAAATAAAACTATATCAAAATCTTTGATTTATAATAGAAGGTCTTCTTCAGTCAATCCATTTATGCAAAATTTTTAGTCTAATCAGGAAAGGGGCGTTTCATTGATGTGTTTAAATTTAATAAGGACTACTAATTTAAAGCTTTTTCAATATGATTTTCTACACGTTAAACTATATTAGAACTAGTGGCATAAAGTAAATTAAAGATTTTCAATTATACATTTTTTTATATGAAAAATGTGAGATGTTTAGATTTTGATATTTAGCGGTTGTGTTTACCTAGCATCTATAAAAAAATCATAGCTTCATCTAATATGGCTACACGAAGTTGCACATGCACATGAGGATAGAGCAAAAAATTTGATTGGAGGTTTCCTTGGGCCATTTTTATTAAAACATGAAAACAATGCGTGATGCATTTGTGATTTGATGATTTGATCTATATGTTTTCTGTTTTCTGAGCTGAAGTGTATGAGGATAAAATGTTAGTCTTTTTAAACTAATTAAGTAATTATTTTTATTTAAGAAATCAACCACATTTAAGTACAAGAGTACATAATCATGCTCATGGTGACAATTAAACTAGCCCACAACTGTTTTATATTTGTGATGACGTATATATGGGCCACGAGCCCAAATGATAAACATTACTAAGGCCCAAAACCACCATGCGTGGGCTATTGTAACTTGGGCCGCATCAATAATGGGAATAGGCTCACGTAAGCCCAAACCCAAATAAACTATACACGGTATAGATAAGGATTATCTATCTATGTAATAGATATCCTTAACCCGGATAAGTACCACGCGTACGAAACGTAAGGAGCACGAACCCTACAAGGATTCTGCGCCTATATAAGGAATGACATAACTCTCATTCAAGGTACGATTGACAAACCCTAAACTCTTTATGAGAACCCTAAATCGATTACTTACTCCCACGCCGGAGTCTAATCGTGGGAGACAATCCCACGATAAGCCTAACGGTGTTGTTTATTTTCTTAGTGCGCAGGTTACAAGTACTAAGAAGCGAATTGGTACGAGAGCAAGAGCCCATAATCAGGAACGCCCAAATTTTGTATCAACAAGTGGCGCCATCCGTGGGACCCTACTAAGAACTAAGAACTAGAATGACGAAGAATAAGAATTCAAGCCATCGGACTCCGCAGCCGGAAAAACGTGACCCCCAGAGGAAGAATCAACAAGATTTGACCCCTAGGTAGGTTGCTGGGACAACCAGCACATCTGGTCACCAAGAGGCAGGGACAACCCAACCTCTTCTAGCGGTAGAACTGCCTGTAAGGACTACCCAAACTACCACAGTGGTCCCAAGCGTTGAGGAGCTCCAGCGCACCCTCTTCACTACTCCTCATCAAACTGTACCCACAGTGAACAACATTGTGCCACCGGGCGCGCCTAACCGAGATAGGGTGCCTAACACTGAGGCAGACGTTCTTGCAGCAACTGAGGACACACCCAATTTAACGTTAGGAAATTTTGTATCCCAAAATTATGAAACCTTAATTGCCCTCATACAAGAAGAATCAAGGAGAAGGGCAAGCTCGAGCCTACAAGCTCGACTCAATTTTGGTCCTGAACGCGAACCATCACCACTGCGCCACCCACGAGGAAGACGCGCAGAACGTACTACTATCCATGATAGGCTGGGTACGACATCTGATTCACAATACTCAGAAGACAGCGAGAGGCGCACTAATGTTCACTCCAGACTTGGCAGTCGAGGAATACAAGACCGATTAGGACCTCAGCATTCACCAAGCCAAGGGTCCTCCAAACCTGGGAGCAAGAAGATTCACGACAGATTGGGGAAAAGAATGTCCCCAAGTGAAAGCCCCTCAAGCTCTTCTTCTGAAAGAAGCCGGCGCAAGCGCCGAAAAAGAGACTACTCTTCCTCTAGTGACTCCTCGGACAACGAGGATAAAGAAACAGGACACTGGAAGTCAAGAGGAAGACGTCGCGAAGAAGAGAATGAAGATATGTCTCTTCCATGGCGTCGCCAGAAAGTTGATGCGTTTACACGACGCATCAGCGATTACTCCGACCGCAAACGCAGGCGCATGCCCACTAATGTAAAAACATATGATGGAACAGGTGATCCGGATGATCATCTGAAAGTTTTCGAATCAGCCGCCACTATCGAAAACTGGCCGCAGCCTGTGTGGTGCCATATGTTTAATTCTACGTTGGTAGGGAACGCGCGCACATGGTTTAGCAAACTCCCACTAAGGAGCATCGGTGGGTTCGAGGAATTACGGAAAGCATTCCGTCTCAACTTTACCCAGAGAAAGAAGTGCGCTAAAAATCCTGTTGAACTAGCAAGAGTAAAACAGCGCCAAGGGGAATTAACCAGTACTTTTATAGAACGCTTCAAGGATGAGTGCATACAAGTCAAAGCATGTCCTGAAATTCTAAAAATTTCAGGGTTCATGAATGGGATTAACAACCCAGAACTTATCCGAAAGCTAAATGACAAAGTTCCCCAGACTTTCGATGAGCTAACAAAGCGCACCAGATCCTTCATACAAGGAGAAGCAGTTGCTGCGGACAGCAAAAAGGGTTATTTGAACTATAGGCAGCAAGAACAGCCTAGGAGACAATCCAACGATCAGAATAACAACCGCAACAGGAATTACCGCAGCGGAAGAGACAATGACAAGTATACCCCTCTCACAAAAACTCCGAGGGAAATATTTGTAACAGAAGGTGCAAACTTCCCAAAACCTCCACCAATGCGCACCGCAGAGGAAAAGCGCATAGGGAATGGATACTGCGAGTACCATGGTCAAAAAGGCCATACACCTAACGAGTGCATCCAGCTAAGACAACTAATTGAAAAGTTAGTAAGGGAAGGCAGAATGGACCACCTTGTAAAAAACATCAAAGTGGGAAAAGACAAACAAAGGAATGAGGGTAAGAAAGAACCCCCCAAAGAAAAAGCTGATACCATATACATGATACAATCATGGCAGCGTAAGATAAATCAAAAAGTCAGCCAAAAATTCTCTCCAGAAAAAGAGATATCTTTCCCTACTCTAGCTGCGGACAACGCAGTTGTAGAACCTCTAACTATTGAAATACATACGGGGGGACATGATATCCACCGCATGTACATCGACGGAGGAGCATCCGCAGACATCCTGTATGATCATTGTTTCAAAAGACTGTGACCTGAAATCCAAAGCCAATTGATACCAGCAACAACGTCATTGACTGGATTCACAGGAGAAAAGATTTGGCCTATGGGGCAGTTACGCTTGCTGGTGGTCGTAGGAGATGAACAACACTCAACCGCAACATGGATAAATTTCATGGTAATAAAGTCTCCCTCACCATACAATGGCATCATTGGGAGACCTGGAATATCATCCATGCGCGCTGTACCATCCACAGCGCACGGAATGCTTAAATTCCCAGTGGAAGGAGGAGTTGTCACCCTCTATAACACAACAGTACCACCAAAGGAATGCAACGCGGTAACCACTGAAGTAGAGAATATTCAAGAACAGCGCACAGAAAAAACACCAAACCTAATGGTCGCTATTCATCCCGATTACCCAGACCAACAAGTTTCGATTGGTGGATCTTTATCTGACAAAGGTAAAGCAGCCGTGTGCGCACTCTTGCAAAAGAACCTGGACATCTTCGCATGGGAACCAAAACACATGACAGGAGTGCCACGCTCTGTCACAGAGCATAAGCTACAAATCCGACAAGGATATCCCCCAATACAACAGAAGAAGCGCGGTCAGGCTCCAGATCGTGCAAAGGCTATTCTGGAAGAAGTACATAAACTCGTAGACGCAGGCATCATGCACAAAGTGTACTACCACGACTGGCTCTCTAACCCAGTTATGGTAAACAAGTCACTTCCTCTCTTTAAAACACTCATGAAGTGTACTAAAAAGGGAGATTTTCGCTGGACCGAAGAAGCGGAAGAAGCTTTCCAACAACTTAAACACCATCTGGCAACTCTTCCCAAGCTTGTCGCACCGCGACCAGGAGAAGAGCTAATCATGTACTTATCGGCAACTCATGGAGCAGTTAGTGTAGTACTATTGATAGATAGGAACTCTGTCCAGACACCCATATACTTTGTAAGCAAAGCCCTGAAGAAGACAGAGACTAACTACAGCGCTATGGAAAAGCTGGTCTTAGCTCTAGTATTCGCAGCCAAAAGGCTGCGCAGATACTTTCAAGCGCACCCAATAGCTATAATCACCGACCAGCCAATCAAACAAGTTATCTCTAAACCTGACGCATCAGGACGGTTACAAAAGTGGAGTGTACTGTTAAGTGAATATAACATCTCATATAGACCGCGCACTGCAATCAAAGGACAAATATTAGCCGATTTCATCGTGGAAAAGCCAGATAGCGACAGTCCAAAATTTGCAACCAAAACAGATCTACAGGAACCCTGGATTCTGTTCACAGATGGGTCCTCATGTGTAGATGGATCAGGCGCAGGCCTTATTCTCACAAATCCAGAAGGTATGGAATTCACCTATGCGCTGCGCTTTGAATTCACAACCACAAACAATGAGGCAGAATACGAAGCCCTACTAGCCGGACTACGCATCGCAATCCAAATGGGTGTATGCAACTTGGAAGCAAATGTAGATTCTCAGCTAGTCGCTAACCATGTGCTAGGTGAATATGAAGCCAAGGACGAACACATGATCCAATACCTGGAAAAAACCAAGTCCTTAATTAAAAACTTTGACAGGTTCACAATAAAACAGGTGCCCAGAGGAGACAACAGGAAGGCTGATGCGCTCAGTAAGATCGCATCCACAAGCTTTGTGCACCTCTCAAAACAGGTATTGGTAGAAACCCTAAAAAACAAGTCAATCTTAGAAATGTAGATATCCACAGTGATAGATGAACAAGATCCTACATGGATGACACCTATCATTGAATTCGTCAGCAAGGGAATCTTACCACAAGACCATAAGGACGCTCGAAGAGTGCGGCGCACAGCGCAACGATTTGAACAATGAGACAACATACTCTATCGACGCTCTTTCTTACAACCCTGGCTCAGATGTGTTGGACCTCTTCAAGCAGACTACGTAATCCGAGAAATCCACGCTGGATCATGTAGCATGCACTCAGGGCCGCGATCTGTGGTGGCAAGCGCTCTACGGTCGGGGTATTATTGGCCGACCATGCATCGCGATGCACGCGATCTGATAAAGAAATGCAGCAATTGCCAAGTACATAGGCCAATCCCGCACCGACTACAACAAGAGCTAACACCCATTACCTCACCATGGCCATTTTACAAATGGGGCATTGACATCGCGGGACCCTTTCCAGTTGCAGCAGGAGGAGTAAAGTTCCTCATCGTAGCCATAGACTACTTTACGAAGTGGATTGAAGCAAAGGCGGTGGTGAGCATCAAAGGAAACCAAGTCAAACGCTTTGTCTGGGACAACATTGTCTGTCGCTTCGGACTACCGGGAGAGATTATATCAGACAATGGAAAACAATTCTGTGATAACTCATTCAAAGATTGGTGCGCGCAATTGAACATCACGCAACACTTCGCTTCAGTAAAACACTGTGATCACTCGTAAAATTTCCCTATGAATAGTAAAGTTAATCAAAAATTAATATATCATTACGTTAATTAATAACGTTTTTACCGATAACAAAATTTTTTTTATTTATTATTTATTTAAATATGCTATGATTACTCAAAATCACTACGATACTTAAAACCTTTTCTCTTCGGAACGATGCTCACACACGTACCACTATAGTCTAATAATCGCGAGAATATAATATTTTACCACTTACAAACTTACGTAACATATTTTTAACAAAACGCTTTCGACAACGTAAAAGTCTCACTAATTAAATACTAAACTAATTACTAATTATAATTAACAATTTTTACTAATTATAATTAACCCTAAACCGGACCCTTAATTACCCTAAGCCCAAACTATGCTCGGCCTGTTACTATTCCTAAGCCCAAAACCAAATCAAGCCCAACTTCCCTTTTGTTTTGTTTCATTTCATTCGACTAGGACAATTAGAAACGAGCTTGGTACGCTCAAATCCTCCACACGACCACCCTATATTTTTGCACATACTCATTCTTCCCCTAGCCAACAATTAGGATGTCGATTTTTAGCTTCACTCGTTAAGTCTAGACACGATTTTAAGAAGCAAAGTAATTGTCCCCAAACATAATTTTTATAAAATGTCAATATATTCAAAACTCAACCATTTTGACCCACGATCGTTTCAAAAACATCCTAAACTCATTTCAAACTCAAATTAAGATCTAAGTATTGCCAAGTTACCACAATCCCACAAGCCACAACAAATCTACAAATCGGTTCACGAAATAATAGGTAGTCGACATATGTTTCCAAACCAAAGTAGTACCCCCTTAAATCAAGCACACACAACCTCATTTTTTATTCCCTAGTGAAAGTACCAAAACCTTTTTATAACATATATATCAAGTACCATTCGTTTGTAGGATTTCAAAAGCCACATTTTTCTTTGATGTTTAGATGTCGACCACAAGAAACAAAGACTAGGAGTGACTAGTACTACTCTTACAACTTTAGACTTTTTGAAAACACGTAACCATCCAATCACTTTAAAACTTGGACACTTGAACACCCTTAGAACCGTATATATACCGCATGCATGCATGCTACGTTTCCTACTTCCATGCAAACTAAAACTCCACCAAATAATTCTAAGTAATGAGCTAGGAGTGGGTCGAAGCTTTGGGTAGGAAATAAGGAGATTCGTGTGGGTTTAGGAGAAGAAATTAGTTGTTTGTGAACCTTGGTCGAGCAAACTAACACACTACGTACTCATCTCGTTTACTTCTCGACTCTACGTCCCTTTTTCCCCACCATTTGGTGTCGTAAGTCCCTAACGACTCATTTAAATTCTTTTTGATATACATTTAGTTGCATTACATTTTTACACGACACACACAAACGCACCTCATTATTTAAAATCTAGATAAACGACCTATATATATTATACGTCCATCTATATATTTTTCACCCTAAGAAATAAGCTATGTAAAGATTTGAAACTAAAACACAACGCATAAATCATTTCGAAGTATATTCCTAGCGTACCACAACCATTTTGAAAAAAACTCAAATATTTTCTAAGTCTTTTGTTTACAAAAATTCGTCCAAGGCTAGTCCAAAACACACGCATATCTTTACTAATTACTTAACGAGCATACCTTTTTATCTCACAAACCAATAGACCTCATGGCATACAATCAATTTTGTGTAGAAACTTTGTAACGAAAATCACATTAGGACCTAGTAATCGAGCCAAAGCAAATCGATCTAGAAACAGTTTTGGAAAAATAACTAGTATCGATTGGGCCTTAAGGCCCAATCATTTCAAAATAAGCCGAGAAAATAAGCTGAGGGTTTAAGCTGTTGGACAACTTTTTCACGATCCAAACCTTAGCCCTAAGCAAAGCCCAAAAACCCCGTAAGCCCATTGGACCTAAAAATACTAACAGGCCTATTTTTTTTGTTAAAAAGCCCATAAGCTAACCATGAACTTTTTCGAACTAATAAGCTGTCGAAATAAGCTTAATAAGCTGTTTTGAAACTATTTAGAAAATGAAAACATTAAGTTTTGAAAATTTTGATTTTGGACTAGATTTGCAAAAGTTATGAAATTCGGGTCAAAAATGTAAATATTTCAAAGTTTCGGTAAAATGTGTCATTTCGTAAACTTTAGGATAAAAACTGATTTTTATAAACTTTAGAGTGGAAAGTGTAAGACAAATAAATTTTGGACTTAATATATAAATATATTAAATTTTGGACTAACGGCGTAACGCCAACGCCGTTAGGGTAAAATGTGTAAATTTTGGAAAATATAAGGACCATATACTAAAATTAATATTTTCATTTTTATTTTCCACTTTTACTAGTTCACGTCACGACGTTACGTTTATTTTCAAACTATTATTTTTATTAAACGTTACGTATTATATTCAAACTATTATTATTAATATTTTTATTAAACGTTACGTATTATTTTTCAAACTATTATTACTAATATTTTTATTAAACGTTACGCATTTTTTTTCAAACTATTATTACTAATATTTTTATTAAATGTTACGTATTATACTTCAAACTATCGTTACTATTTTTATTATTAAACCTTACGCTATATATATATATATATATATATATATATATATATAACTAAACTAAACGTATAATATATTTTAAAACTAAAAGTTTTACTAACGACAAATTAATAAATCACGTAACCAAAAACTACTCGCGATTAAAACACTAAGACTATCAAACGCTAAAACTTGACATATATTATCTAGGTCATGTGTGGAGCCGTTCCCATTTTGCAAACTGAGTATCGATTTTTTTATTCACTAAACCACTAAGGTGAGTTCATAGCCCACTTTTATAAAACTGTTTTCGTGGGGAGATACATGCTTAAAAATCTGAACACAAGTATTTTCTCATATTATGCCTGAAATTGTTATTGCTTAAGTACCTTTTTGCCAAAAGCCCCTCATATCATGAGCCTTAGTCACCCAGGAGGTGAACGTAAATAATTGTGGATAGATCTATTAGGGATTGACCATCCCCGTTTGGGAGTTGAGAAAACAACCAAGCGCACTTTATTTGAAATCTAATAGGTTACTGGCAAGGACCTATCTCGAGGGCAACTGTTACTTTAATCCATCATTTATGATGAGATCTGTTAATCGGATGAGTGTCATGAGCTTAATGCAATAATAAATGCTTTTCAAACTTATAATTGTAATTTGATGCAATTATCACTATCGCTTGTGTTCAAC
Organism: Artemisia argyi; assembly: GCA_030686995.1. NCBI lineage: Eukaryota > Viridiplantae > Streptophyta > Magnoliopsida > Asterales > Asteraceae > Artemisia > Artemisia argyi. The sequence continues at coordinate 16,552 of JARVZY010004099.1, forward strand.
TACTAAACTTAAACCTATGAATATCACTCAACTTTTGTTGACTTTTAGCATGTTTATCTCAGAAAATTAATGCGAAGGAGCTCGAAGCATGGAGGGGGCATTAAAACCCCTATACGGGTGTTAAATAAAATGTTTTGTCATTCGCTTTTAATAATTCATATCTTCTACGATATGTTAAAACAAATGGAACAACCTTGTATTTGAAAACTTGCTTTTAAATGAATGATAAACATAATTTTTAAAACGTCTCTTGAGTCGTTTTCTATGACTTGACTAAGATCCTCTAAGTAATACCCCGCAAAGTCTTCCACTGCTCTAGTTGAAATTTAGGGGGTGTTACAGATTGGCATCAGAGCCAAGGTTATAGAGAACCAGGTGTATTTTAAAAACACTGGACTATAACTACGCTTTTAAAACGGACCAAATTTTATTTTTTTACAAAAGTCATGTTACGCCCTCCGTGCCTTCGCAGCTCCATCAACGGTTAGAAAATGTTATTTATCGTATGAGCTTTTTATAAATGTTAACGTAGTTTATGATTATATTAATGACTTGCATTTACTATTCGGGATTTATACAGTACCATGTCGTCATCTTCTCATCCTATCACCTTCTCATCTGACTCAGACTCAGAAACTTCTCTCCCAATACCACCACCCCCCTCACCTACCCAAAACCGCAGGCATAGGCATGTCCGTCAACTCCAGATTTACGAGCCAGAACCCTTTGGTCAACCTTTCCGACGATACGGAGGAGGTCCTGTCTGTAAACACACCCCTAGGAAACAAGTACGTGCGACACTTACTCCACGTATACCACCACCATCTCTACCTCTACCTACTCCACTCGTATCACCAACCCCAGTGATATTTCCCACCTCGCCTATGACTGGAATTAGGCCATCACCATCCTCATCCCTTGAGCACCCTAGGACTATCCGACTATCCCCAGTTCCACCAAACACCGCCTTTTACCGACAAACCACCACCGTACCCTTACCAACACCAGATTCACCAACCATTACCTCACTATCCGCTCCACCCCGTAGGAGGCCACGTATTGTAGCTTCATCCCTATCTGACCCCTGTGAGCAAACCGTAACCGAGACTACCTCCCGCCCTAAGACCCGTAGGAGGGTCGATGCTCGAAAATGGTCTTTCTTGCTTCCAATCCTTCAGTACTGGAGATCTCAGGAAGGTGCTCCAAGTGCTAGGGAACTAGGAGAGAGTTCATCCTCAGCTGCTTCTAGGATTCTTCCAGTTACCGGAGAACCCATCCACCATACCATACCCTTACTAGCTGCTAGGATAGCCCGCCATGAGGATCGTTTTGATGACATTGTTAGAGTTATCGATGATTTCCCACTAGAGCAGATAGAGGCTATATGAGAAGATGTAGGAAACCTTGAGATTGGTCAGTTGGCTATGGAGGAGAGTTTTGAGCTGATGAGCACCCATCTGGAGGGGGCCATCGAGACGATACGTACCTTAGGAGGTATTGCTATCATGATGCAAGGAGAGATCGATTCGCAGGATGACGAGATCGACAGGATGAGCATTCAGGTCCTAAACCTGAGGAGTATGATTAGGGACACCCAGGCCAGAGAGAGAGCCAGAGACTTGACTATAGAGACCATGATGACTATGATTGAAGACCTTTAGCGCAGAGTCAGAGATGCACCAGGGAATCCATAGATCTGGGACATATCATTATAGCTAAGGACTATCTTAGCCTGCCAATGTGGCATTAATAAATAAATCTTGTGTTGTTATGTTTTCTTGTAAAACGAATGAACGAGACCTTATTAATATTATGTTGTCAGTTACTTTGTAATATATTGATGTTTATCTATGTTTTCTGTGGTTGTATCTTTATGCGTTGTTGTGTTATCATATATATGTTGTCACAGGGCATGTCAGTCTATACAAACCAAACCAAGCATTTATACTTCTATTGTGTGTTGTGAATTACCCAAGCATGTCGTGTTGATTATTTATAATGTTATAAATTTTACGCGATAATTTCTCAACATAACGTAGTTATATATGTGATATTGATAGAGCCATGGCTAGGACAAGGAAAGCGACTGCGACTACAACACCCGAAACCGCAACCCCTGTAACCGAAACATCCACACCGACTATGACTCCGGCTGATATCGAGAAAGCAATTGCTGACGGTGTAGCCGCTGGGTTGGAAGCAAATGCACGAAATAGCGGCACTAGTTTACCACTAGGAGGAAGTGGAACCTCTGTACCCCGCAAGTGTACCTATAAAGATTTTATAGGTTGTCATCCAACTTTTTACAAGGGTACAGAAGGAGTGACTGGACTTACTCAGTGGTTCGAGCGGACCGAGACAGTCTTTCAGAGAAGTGGCTGTTCGGAGGATTGCAAAGTTACCTTTGCTACCGGAACCCTATTGCAAGATGCTCTATCTTGGTGGAATTCTATCACCCAGACTATGGGAATGACTGAAGCATTCCAACTCACCTGGGCAGAGTTCAAAGCAAAAATACTGAGGAAGTACTGCCCCCGTGCTGAGCTGAGAAAGCTAGAGGATGAGTTTCACGAGTTAATGGTGAAAGGGATTGATCTCAGGACATATAACAGGAGGTTCCAGGAACTATCAGCACTATGCCCCACGATGGTGCCGGATTTCGAAAGAACCCTGGAGAAATATGTCGAGGGACTCCCTCGGAGCATCGAAGGAGATGTTACCTCGTCAAACCCACCAACTCTAGAAGTGGCAATGACCCTTGCTCAGAAGCTGTTGGACCGAGAGGTCAAGTGTAAAAAAGAACTCAAGCGAAAGCTTGATGATAAAAGGACCACACACACCAACAGTAGTAACCACTACCACAACAACTCCAACAACAACTCTAGGAACAACAATCAGAACCGCCATAACTATAACCACCGCAACAGTCAACATAACCCTAGGCAAGAGACTGCCAAAGCATACACCGCCACTGGAAGCGGGGGATATGCGGGTCCAAAACCACAATGCTATAGGTGCAAGTTACACCACTATGGACAGTGCACCACTAAGTGTACCAAGTGTCAGAAGGTGGGCCATCAAGCTAGGGAGTGCAAGATCCCCGCTACCGGGAGCAATCTGCAACCCGTGACCCCAACATGCTACACTTGTGGAGAAATTGGCCATTACAAGAGCCAATGCACTAAAGGAAATGGTCAGACAAACAACGCTCGTGGGAGAGCCTATGTGATGGGAGAAGGAAATACGTCACATAACCCCGACGTAGTCACGAGTACATTCCTGCTCAATCAACATAGTGCTAAAGTATTATTTGACTCCAGAGCCGATAAGAGTTTCGTGTCTACTTCCTTTGCCCCCTTACTTAACATAGCACCCTCTAAGTTAGATACCGCCTATGATATAGAAATGGCCAACGGAGATTTGATAGGCATAGACACCGCAATTCAGAATTGCACCATAACCTTAGAAAACGAAACCTTTCCCATCAACCTCCTGCCTACACAGCTAGGTAGTTTTGATGTCGTCGTCGGAATGGATTAGTTATCCCAAAAACCATGCTAGAATCATCTGTGATGAGAGAGCAGTCCATATTCCATATAACGGTGAAACTCTAGTTATCCAAGGCGATAAGAGTAAACCACGACACGGTATCATCTCGTACATCCGAACGGTGAAATACTTGAATCAAGGGTGTCAAGTATTCATGGTTCGAGTAACGGAAGATAAATCAAAGGAAAAACGACTCGAGGACGTTCCCGTCGTCAAGGAGTTTCCAGAAGTTTTTCCTGACGATTTACCCGGCCTTCCACCTACCCGCCAAGTAGAATTCCAGATAGATCTCGTGCCTGGAGCAGGACCGGTGGCAAGAGCACCTTATAGGTTAGCCCCGTCCGAGATGAAGGAATTGTCCGAACAACTA
>JARVZY010004100.1:0-20510 GCA_030686995.1 Artemisia argyi
ATTAGTTTTATTAATTTTTATTTAACAATAGTACTTTTTTATATTTTTCCTAGGTTTTATATATCATCAAATAATTTTAGGAATTTTTTCATAATTTTCACTATTCATTGTCTATTTTTTTTAATTTTAGTTAATTAATAAATAGTAGTTAATTAATAATAAATAGAGAAAAAGTAGGAAAAATATATTTTTAGTTTTAAAATTACTTTTATATTATTTAAGAATTTTTAGAATTAAATTTTCATTTTTCTAGCTTAAATTCATAATTAGTGTAAAAATTATTTTTCTTTTTCTAAAAATTTTCTTTTATCATTAGGATTGTAAAAATATAATTTTCATATTCGTAGGTATTTTATTTCACTAAAACTCGCGTTTTATTTCGTACGCTAACGTAACTTTAAATCAAACGGACGCATTTTTAGACTTAGCTCACGTTTTTAGGTTATCTGATCATCAGTAAATGTTAATACAGTATTTCTAAGTTATTTTCATTCCTCATCTCGTAGTGTAATCATTCACAAACCCTTTCTGTCCAAATTCACCCGATCACAAACCCGTTTTGATTACAATCCACACCTCGTCGGGACATAACGACCCGGGGAACCACTATACTTCCGCGGAGATTTGGTCTGAGACGTTTGACTTGGTTGACCATCCCTTGGTCAAATTAGGTTGACCGTTCGGGACCAATCAAATTTTGGCGCCGCTGCCGGGGAGGTGTGCGCGCTATTCTAAACGGTTTTTCTGATTAGTGATTATGGAATTCGTTCCATTGTACATTTATCCATCCTTTGTTCATATTTTCTTATTATAAAAACAAAACCGTTCTCGAAAACATTTTAAATTCGGTTTTCAACGAACACAAAAAAACCAAAAACATTTTCTTTATCATTTGTACAAAATGTTTATCCAAAAACCCAAAAATATTCACCTTTACCCTCTCACATCTTTGATTCTTCATCCCTACCCCTCTATACGCCTTTGATTCTTTCTATGTCTCATCTACACTTTCTGGTTTTCCAATGGTGTGGTAATCCTCATAATGGTGGCAATTGCCCCAGTTGTGGCATGGTAGAGTCAGGAAACGAGTCTGTCTATAACCAAGATCCCTATTCCTACCATGACACGACTGATTTATTCCACCAGCTACCACACCATGATTCTCAGCAGTTTTACTGTTGTGAGTACTGTGGTGGTTCACACTACAGTTCTGATTGTCAATCGGGAAACACGCTTGTCTATGAGAAGTTTCCCGATAACGATTATGACTCTAGCACATACGACTCACAGCCTCAACAGTTTTACTGTTGTGATTACTGTGGACGTCCACACTTCAGCTCAGATTGTCAAATAGGGAATCCATATCCTTGTGACAATTTTGACACACCTTATTACGGCCAACCTCCACAGTACGATATGAATCAAGCACTTCTTCCAGAAAAGCAAAATATGATGAAAATCGTTGATGAGCTTAAGGGTTTAGTTAAAGACTTTGCCCAAAGACATACTCATAAAAAATCCATGGAAGAATTGCTGGCTGAAGAGCAGGCTGCTAGAATAAATTCCCAAGATGCCTATGAAAAATCCGTGAGGGAATCCATTGCAAGAGAAAAAGCAGCCAAATCTAGCTCTTTGTTCCATTTTATTCCTGATGACAGTGAATGATGAAGATACACTTGATATCCTTCAATTCTATAAAGATCCATCAAGTTCATCAGTTGATATCCCAGCAGTTGAGATTCCATCTCAAACAACTGCTATCACACCCGAGGTTCCCACTCACTCTTTGAGCATGGGGGATGAGCATCTTGACACTGTTCCTAATAAGGAATTGGACGAATTAATAAAGTCTAGTGTTGAGATCCTTGTCCCAATCCCAAGAGAGTCATAGGGAACTCTTGAGCATATGTGTGATATTCCTTCCCCTCTTGAGTGTTCAAACGATCATTTTGAGACTTTCTCAGATTTTAATGATGATTGTACATCTCATGGAGACATTGAGTATATCGAGGCATCACTCCCTCAGTCTGATGTTGATCCTCTTCTTGAGGAGTTCGCCGATGAACTTACTCACATCAATCCACTTTCATTGGAAACTGGTGATGGTCTTCTTGATTTCGAAGCCGATCTGGGAGAAATTGAAAGTCTCCTATATCATGATCCACCACTCACTTCTGATCCCGACAGTCCAATAGAGAATGTTAATCTCTTTGCTCCCGAAACATTCAATACTACTCTCACCAATCCTCTATTTGAATTCGATTCTGAATTCACTTTGATTTCTGATAATCCACTCTTTGATATTCAGAACAAGGATTGTGATGAGTCTATTCCGGAACATGAATTCACAGATTCACATCTTGTGAATAATTCTCTTCATGAGGAGTTCTCCGGTGAACTCACTCATCATATCATGACTCCTCCGGAGTTTGATAGCCCGGTGGGAGATGCAATCAATCATGAGGATTTGCAAATTCCCACCCACCCTCCCGGGATGTTATTGAGCTTAACCTTTGAAATCCAATTTCAGGCTAATGAGCCTGCTCTCGAGGAAGATGATCAAATCATGATTTTCATCATGGTTTTCTTCCTTTTCTTCACCTACAGGGTGACTTCTCTTGTTCTTCACTCCTTCGGGAATGAAGATACCATCTTTGATCCCGGCATTTTCATGTATCATTATCTTGAGCCGGATACTTATCTCATCGGTGTAGAACTTTCACGTGCTTCAAATGTTTGTCCAAACATCTTGAATGAAACTCCGATGGAGATTCCTTCTTCCACATCATGCTTCCCCAAGGACAAATGAATTCAGGGTCGAGTCAAGCTAGCGACTCGGTAAACAAAAACAGTAGCATGTACTTAGGGTTTTCACCCTAAGTGTGGGGGAGTTACCCCACTGTGGTTACAAATGAAGTGAAAAACAAAATGGTGTTTTCCACGCTTAGCTTGTAATGTTACCCTTTTACGTTCAAAATGTCGGCATAATAGCCGGGACTTTGAATATTGAGGACAATATTCATTCTAAGTGTGGGGGGGGGGGGGGATTCGCTATTCTAGCGAATTTTATCACATTTTACTATATAATACCCCCGTTTTTGGCAAAAATTTTAAAAAAATTTTCACTTGAATTCAAAATTTTTTGTGGTTATCAGTCCGCCGTGTCTAAACGACAAAAGGATTGGCTAATCCAAAATTTTTCACTTGAGTTCAAAATTTTTTGTGGTTATCAGTCCGCTGTGTCTAAACGACAAAAGGATTGGCTAATCCAGGAGCAAACGGCTCTTGGTAAAGATATATCAAATCAGTTTATGGCTTGCAATTTGCCCAAAATTGTATGGTACCTCAACTCGCCATATCCCATAAAGCGAATGAGTTGGCTAGCCCGCAAGATTATGGCTTGTGGTAAAGGCAGTGGAAAATCCATAATTGGTAATCAGCTCACCAAGATGTTGACTTTGTCCATCAAGAGTTGGCTAGTCCAGAAGCAAACGGCTTTTGGTAAAGACAAATCAAATCCGTTGACAGCTGGTGGTTTGCTCAAAATCACACGGTTATCAGGTGGACCACAGTTCTTACATCTGGCTACTCCAGAAGTGATGGCTTTTGGTAAACAGTTTAAAATCCATCAAGTTTTCAAAACAGTTTATTGCTAGGGACTAGTAATAGTTTAGTGTGGGGGATTGATGAGTGCTCAAATACTCATCATTTTTACCGTATCTGAACTGCCAAAACATCCAAAAACACTCAGAAATGCATCAAAATACATAAATTATTCCAAAAGTATGTTTTATATGTTTTAGATGCAAAATGTTTAAAAACAAATGAAAAGCGAACAAAGTTTGCATAATTGGTAGTTTCAGTCCCTCAAGTTTCAAAAATTAACAAAACTAGTCCCTGAAGGTTTTAAATAAAAGAAAAGTCAACCCAAGTCCTTTGGAATTTAAAAATTATCAAATCAAGTCCTTGGGTGAAAAGTTTGAGAAAATTACACGTTTGGTCCCTGTACTTTCAAAAATAGCAAAACTAGTCCTCGGGAATTTAAAAATTAGAACTTATCAAATATTTCCCTTGTACTATTCACAGGTTGTAATTTTAGTCCTTTTTTATCACTTTGGGAAAACTACAACCACCCCTCAAACTTTGGAAAATTACAAAGTTGGTCCTTGTTGTTTACAAAACCAAACGGATCCAAAAATATTACCATCCCATAAATCCAATACCACCCCAATCCAAAACACAACACCTAGCCCACCACTACCTTGGGTCAATCCTACTCCTGCCCACCTCCCATCTTAAATAATAAATCCCAGGGTCAAACTAACCTAGTCAAACCATCCACCTCAACACCCACCTTCCCTCCTCACGTGAACCCTCCCCCTGCCATAGCCTGAAACACCCAACATCCCATCATTTGCTACACTGCCACACTCTACCCCTTCCCACTCCATTATTTCCTTTCCTCCACAAAACAACAAATCCTACCATCCCTAGCCATTATTTAACTACAAATGGATAAAACACCTCTTTCCCGCCAAAACCTAATGTGCGGCCAAGATGATTCCTACAAATCCAATGGTTATTTTTAGAGGTGGGATAGCAAAAAGTGGGTCTTAAAACCCTAAAGTACCAATATAAAAGGAAGAAGCAAAGTGGAGCAGGGAGTTAGTTTTAGTTTTTTAATTTAATTAGTGATAGAATAGAAATTAGTGGTTAATCATGTAATCCAATCTTAGTTTAACTTTCTGTTTTTCTCTTTAAATTCAGTATTGTACTTCCACTATTTAAGTTAATCAAAGTTCTATTTGTTGCAAATTCGAATTTCACTTTAAATTCTTGATTTCTTATATTTACTTTGAATGTTGTTAAATTTGGTAAGAAATTGTCTTTGAAATGCTCTTGAGTTGTTGTGAATAAAAAAAAGGGAAATAAGAAAACAGGAAAGTAAAAGAAAATAGAAAGATTGCTAAAATTCAGAAAATAGGGAATTGAAGATTGAAGAAGAAGCAGTAGATGGTTATGGAAATGGTTTAGAGTCCCATAGGGGACATTAGGTTGTTCTTTTGGTTCCTTGGATCTCAGATTTCACAGCATGAAAGTCAAGTAGGTTTTGTCATTTGATTTTATCATAATTTGGATTAGTTGGTGTTTGATGTTTATAATTGTTGTTATCTGTTTATTTGAGCTTGTTTGATCATCCTTTAGGTTAATTAGTTAGTAAGTTTTAGTAGTTCACTCATTTGCTTGGTAAAAACTTGAACCCAACTAGATAAAGGGGTGTTTGGTTTAGGACTTCTAGCTGAGATCTGGTTGATCTTTGTTATTAGGAGTTGATGAGACATGTTTCCTTAGGTACCATTAGACTATTCTAGTTGTCAAACAAGTAGGTTTTACTGCAAAAAGTCAAGTTTACCTTCAATCTCAATCTTAAAGTTAACTGTTAGGGTGTGAGGGCTGCAACTCACTCATTAAGGTTCAAAAGTGATTATCCTAGGTTATTCTAACATTAATTCAACTTAAAACAATAATCTTAACAAGGTTTGATCACTGGAATCTTAAAAAAGTCAAATTGGATGAGAAATTAAGAAAGTCAAAATTTACTCTTTGTAAAAATTTCCAAAACTTCCAGGAATTTTGGTGATTTTTGTAGTTAGAGTTAGGATCTAAAATTTTTACAGGAAAGAGTCTCCCACCTCAACTTTTGAATCCCACAGTCATTGGATTTTTATGATTTTTTGTGTGGGCTCCAGAATTCCCTAAACAGACCTGCAGGGGGAGCTATCTCCCATGTACCCAGCCTTCAGTTTTGATCCATTATTCCTAGGCCCATATATTGACCAATTGTGGATCATCCAGTTTGATTCTTGTTTCTTTTGAATGCCACTTAGATCTTATTGTCATTTATATTCTTAGTTTGTTCTTAGTTGCTTATCTGCTCAGCTTATTGTGCCCTCTAAATTGCTTCTTAGACCTTTGTTTCTGAGTGTGCATCAGTGGCATTTGAGCTTGTTCATTTATTGTTCCTGTTGAATCTTAGTTTGTTAATTGTTGTTGTTGAGTTGTTTGTATGTGCTTAATGTGTAGCTTGCTAACTTGTTCCTTGATATTTGCTTATTTGCTTCACTGATTGTTCCTGCTTCTCATTTTCAGCTTATGAAACACTCTTACTGTTGAGAGTTTTAGCTTGCATAAGCTTTTGCATTGTCTAAACCTAGCTTACTTTAATTCTTTTTGAGGTCATATAAGTTGGTCTACCATAGTTTCTAGGTTGTGTGAGCTTATTGGTTTAGCTTTTGGCTTAACTGATTGACTATTTGTTTTAGAGGACCAGTGGTTACCAAGCTCATCTTTTAAGCTCTTTTCTCGCACCATAGTGAAGCTAAGCCAGAGTTTGTGGCTTCTTTGGAATGCCAGCAGTGCTGGCTTGTCATTTCCAAGCTCACTTTTGGATTATCAGCCCTTGCCCCTAGCTTAATCAAGGCCTGCAGGCCTGTTTGGTTCATTGTGGGATTTGGGATTGCTTATGCCCATTTTTGGCTAATTCATTGTTCTTTAATATCATTCCAGCTGATATCCATTGTCATTAAGTCATTTGTAGCTTAATAAATCCTTAGGTGCTCAGTAGTAGCTCTTGTGAAAGCTTTTCCAAGCTTAAAGGTCCATTTCAAGCCTCTAAGTTCAGCTGTTGAGCTTTTACACCTCCATAGTGCTTATTTTGTAAATATAAAAAAGGTGTCTTTGTAAAAAGTTATTGTAATCAGTAGTGTTTAAGATTTGTAAAAAAAAAAAAATCCAAAAATCATCAATTTAATTTTTAGTGATAGCTTCCATTTAATAAAATTTAGCTTTTTAATTTTTCTTTTTAAATTTTTGTAAAGTACTTATCTGTTTTTATATTTTCTTAAATTACTAGTATATTTAAGTATTTGTAGGAATTTTTCCAGATTTTTATCCTTTTATTTAGTATTTATTATAATTAGTATTAGTTTATTAATAATTAAGTAATATTAGATAATTAATTAGGTTTATTAATTTTTATTTAACAATAGTACTTTTTTATATTTTTCCTAGGTTTTATATATCATCAAATAATTTTAGGAAATTTTTCATAATTTTCACTATTCATTGTCTATTTTTCTTAATTTTAGTTAATTAATAAATAGTAGTTAATTAATAATAAATAGAGAAAAAGTAGGAAAAATATATTTTTAGTTTTAAAATTACTTTTATATTATTTAAGAATTTTTAGAATTAAATTTTCATTTTTCTAGCTTAAATTCATAATTAGTGTATTTTAAATATTATTAATTAGTAATTAAATAGTAATTAATTAAATAGTGTAAAAATTATTTTTCTTTTTCTAAAAATTTTCTTTTAGCATTAGGATTGTAAAAATGTAATTTTCATATTCGTAGGTATTTTATTTCACTAAAACCCGCGTTTTATTTTGTACGCTAACGTAACTTTAAATCAAACGAACGCGTTTTTAGACTTAACTCACGTTTTTAGGTTATCTGATCATCAGTAAATGTTAATATAGTATTTCTAAGTTATTTTCATTCCTCATCTCGTAGTGTAATCATTCACAAACCCTTTATGTCCAAATTCACCCGATCACAAACCCGTTTTGATTACAATCCACACCTCGTTGGGACATAACGACCCGGGGGTACTTCCGCGGAGATTTGGTCTGAGACGTTTGACTTGGTTGACCATCCCTTGTTGAACCCCTTGACAAGACCAAAGAATAGAGTCATCGTAATAAAATCTAGCAGGCCGAGCATAACAGAACTCGATCCTGGGAGCAATCGATGGGCACCTCAACCTAGCTTCCTGAAGCAGGACGCTCCTATCGACAAGATTGAAGGCATTTTTGAAATCAACCAACAACATAGAAAGCCCAACCTCATTACCTTTAGACTCAACAAGCCTATTCACAGAATGCAAGATGGCCTCATAACCACTAGGAACGCCTACTCGAATTGAAAGTCCTGTAAATAAGTATTCATTGAGTTACCGACAGAAGAATAAGCCACCTTAGAAACCAGCCTACGCCATACAGTACCAACAGCAATAGCGCGTATACCACCACCAGGTTTGACTAGGGGAGTTAAAGGGGCGCTAGCGATATACTCCCTCATTTGAATGGGGCACCTACCACTATGGAGCAGGTTGACAACCCCGGTGATAGATCCTAACAGATCATCAGCAACAGCGGAAGCAGCCCCACCCAAAATGTCCATCAAGTGTTGTGCTCTGAGCCAATCACGACCACACGATGTCCCTTTGAGGAAACTGCGAATTCTGTTCAACACCAAGTCTTTATGAACAGAAAGGGCATCCCCCCCCCCCCCAAGTGGGGAAGGAGACGGAGATGGAGGTGGGGCAAAGGGGTGTTTATCCTCTAGCTTCCGCAGAGTGTCAGGGATGGATGGGGCGATACCAGAAGACGTGAGTACCTTAATAGCAGCAGTAAAGTGTCCATCTCCCAGTTTACGTCTGCATTGAACTATGTTAGCTTCGTCATGGTCTTTAGGATTCTTCTTAAGACTGAAAGATTGAGAAACTCCAGCTAACCGTTCCAAAACTAAACCGAACCTATCTGTAGGATCCCTCCACCTAAGAATAGCCCAAGAAATACCTTCAAACTGACATCGTTCCCTCTCACCAGACCGTCACTGAGCTCTGTTAGCATGTACGAAAGTAGACAGAACACAACATGGCAAGATAAGGAGTTGTACCTACACCGACACATCCCACGGGGGCGCAAGGACATTGTCAAGCGCACTAAGATAAATTTTAGCAAACCCAAGCCGCAACCAGGGGGAATATATTTAACCGTATGCAGCTTCTTCACGAAAACCCGATCGAGAAGGTTAATGTCAAACCGAGTAGACTCAGCAATAGGTGTGGCCATCAGAGGAGTAGCCCCTTCGACAACAACCTCGTCTGTACCAAGGGTACTGGATGACTCAGCAACGACACCAACAACTACATCTAAAACTGGTTTAGGAGGCACAGGGATATCGTAGATTGCCACTTCGTCAAAGCTAGGCGCGGAGACCACAACGCCATCATCATGTTTACCATTCTTACTAAACGTATGGGTACAAAAACATGCACCACAAAGCCATATGCCTGCCTGATGAAGTGCCTGATCCAATGCAGAAAATAAGGAAAAGTTACTCGCAACACGTGCTTTGTGAGAAGCCTTCAATTCGTCAGTTTTAAAATGGCGAGTTCCCAGATGGTCAATAAAATATTTCTTTATAAACCCTTTACCATTCCCGCTACGGCATCCCTCACATCCATGCAGAGTACAAGAAATTCGAGTGGGACCAAGACAAGCCATGATAAACAACTAACTAGAAGGCGTAAATCCTTTCAAGTAAACACGCAAGCCAAACCGCAAAACACTTGAGGTGTATTTGGTTTTCTTTTTTTATTTATTTTTTTTTGTTATTTTTGTTTTTTTGTTTTTTTTTGTTTTTTGTTTTTTTTTTTTTTTGTTTTGTTTTGTTTTTTTTTTTGTTTTGTTTTTTTGTTTTTTTTCCGCTACAAAAAAGCAATGTCTTTTTCAAACAAGTTACAATGACAAAACACAATGTAAGCCCAGCCACAACAAAGGCCCAATAGCAAACAATGCAGGCCCAATCACTAAAAAACCAGCTGTCCAGGTTATAAAACCCCCAAAAACCAATTCGCATCAGATCCTTTCCTACCAAACCGCATCAAAAATAGTGGGGCCCACGAAAGCCAACAAAGCACACAGAGTCAGTCGAAACACCCAGTAAAACCAACTTGCAGGGCAGACCAAATCACTTTCACCAACAAGCAGGCCCACTATAACCAAAACGCATGACAGAATCAAGGACAACCAGCAACTGGACCTTGACTGGGCACCCAAAAGTCGAAACACCCAGTAAAACCCGTCATCTTCTCCACGAGGCAGCACACAATCAAGACAGGAGGACAGATCCTTACTAGTTTTGGAGGGGCAAAACAAACGTAGAAACAATAAAACCAAAAAGGGTCTCGAACAGGGACACCAAAGAAGAAAGAAGAACTATGCAGAAAAAGAAAAGCCCAAACATAAAAATAGAAATCCAACCAAGAAGTTGAATCAAAGATACCTGGACGAACATGGAGAGAACGAGATCAAGATGATACCTTAATCACCAAAATCGCCAAAGGAACACACACACAATTATTATTATTATTATTATTATTATTATTATTATTATTATTATTATTATTATTATTATTATTATTATTATTATTATTATTATTATTATTATTATTATTATTATTATTATTATTATTATTATTATTTTTATTATTATTTTTTATTATTTTTTTTAATTATTTCATAGATACATAATAAGCTTACACAAAGTTGGATGAGAGTCTAGACACAAGCTGTGCTCCCACTCCTTTCTGAATACAAAAGCTTATTCTATGAAAAATAAAAACACCACTCTTAGAATTATTTGAGTGGCTATTGGCAATAGAATTAATACGTGAAAGTGTCTCCAGAGCCTCCGCATCAAATTCTCCGAATGTAGAGAAAGCAAATGGTATGAACTTATATCCACTGTCCTCACATTTGGATGCATACTTCCTCTTTTTCTTCTCTACGGCGTTATGCAAAGCTACCCCAGGAGACCATGAAGTCGCCCCCGCACCAGCAAATGGAGAGATTCCAGTCACATCCAAACATGCATCTTTACCTTGGAGCCAATTATATAGTAAAAGATCTGCAGGACGTAGCTCCTTCCCATCCTCCGAAAGGAAACCCATAGGAGCTTCCTTACGCACCATAATCCCAACCTTGGAACATATATCAACAAGAATATCACGCACCAGATTATGCCTAAACTTCACACCCACTGCACTAGAACAATGAACTGCATGATCCCCCCATTGGTCCATACGATGCACATTACAACTCGGGCATAGGCTACTTTCAGAGAACATAGGTATAGTAAGCCTATAGCGCAACACAGATCGAAATTGGCGATGGTTCATCCTTTGTCCCAAACCGTCAATAGGGATGGTGAAAAGAAAATCCTGTGCATGCGGGGCGCGTATACAACTGAGAATAGCCACCTGCCGCGGACTTAGCGAGTACTTAGCAACAAGGTCTTTCTCAATGAAACCAAAGTAACACTTTGCCAATGTTTTCATCATATGGGGGGCAGAAGCGCAAGTGGTTACAGAAAGCAAGTCAATGTTGCAAATAGTGTTGAAAGTATCAAGAGCATATTGAAAAGAAGAACCATGAGAGATAATACCAGATTTTGACAGTATCTTGGCCTGTAGATCACTTGATTGCATGCGGGAGGCGAGAAAAGCATATTGGATGATGTCTCCTGCTGAAATGATGCCAAGACCACCCAACTTGATTGGAAGAGTGGCTAACCGCCACTGCCAATCACCAAACCCCGGCCCTGAAGCTGTAACAATCTTCTCCAAGGAGGCACGTAACGCCTGATCAAACTGAACTTGAGCCTCTAATAAATGTAAAGGCGAACATGTCCTCAAAGCATAAGATAATTTTGCAACCCCGGCACAACTGCGAAGAAGAAGGAGTTCACATTGGGGATCATGAAGTTTGCGGATTGCCTCCATTAAGGTGATGGTTTTAGAAACCCTTTTTGAAACCAAATCCCTGCAAAAACTATCATCCAAACTGACTGAACCCCCAAGAAGTTTGACACCATTGAGCGGGCGAGATATATTTAAAGGAAAAACACCCTCCACCCTACTTCTAGGATCCTCCACAGGCCAAAAGAGTTCAGTTTTATCAACATTCAAAAACAAACCACGAGCTGGACCATCTGTCCTGATGATGTCAAGAGCCTTAGCGACCATAAAGGTATCTCCAACAAAAGTACCGTCATCAAGATACCAGGCCTGAAGGGTAAGCTCACAAGACTGATTAATAGACTGAACCAAAGGGTGCAAAGTTAGGGCAAATAACAATGGACCTAACGGATCCCCTTGTGGAACCCCTTGACAAGACCAAAGGATAGAGTCATCATAATAAAGCCTAGCAGGTCGAGAATAACAAAACTCAACCCAAGGAGCAATCGATGGGCAACGTGCCCTGGCTTCCTGAAGTAATACGCTCCTATCAACAAGATTAAAAGCATTCTTAAAATCCACCAAAAGCATAGAAAGCCCAACCTCGTTACCCTTAGACTCAACGAGCCTATTAACAGAATGGAGAATAGCCTCACAGCCACCAGGAACACCAACACCAAATTGAAAGTCATGTAAATAAGTATTCATAGTGTTACCAATTGAAGAAGAAGCCACCTTAGAAACAAGCCTTCTCCATACAGTACCAACAGCAATAGGGCGTATACCACCACCAGGCTTGACCAAGGGAGTCAAGGGGGCACTAGCGATATATTCCCCCAATAGAATAGGACACTTTCCACTGAGAAACAGGTTGACAACACCGGTAATAGAACCTAGTAGATCATCAGCAATAGCGGAAGCAGCCCCTCCCAAAATATCCATTAAATGTTGTGCTCTAAGCCCATCACGACCACACGATGTCCCTTTGGGGAAACTACGAATCCTGTTCAACACCAAGTCTTTATGGACAAAAAGGGAATCCCCACCAAGTAAAGAAGATGATGATGTCGGAGGTGGGGCATACGGGTGTTTGGCCTCTAACTCAAGCAGGGTATCAGGAGTAGATGGAGCGATACCAGAAGAAGTAAGCACCTTAATAGCAGCAGTGAAGTGCCCATCTCCGAGTTTACGTTTACATTGAGCAAGGTTAGCTCCATCATGGTCTTTGGCTTTCTTCACCCCACTAAAGGATGGAGTTACTCCAGCCAAACGATCCATCACCAAAACAAACCTGTCAGCGGGATCCCTCCATCTAAGAATAGCCCGAGAAATACTTTCAAACTGACACCATTCCCTCTCACCAGATCGTCGTTGAGATCTGTTAGTTGGCACGAAAGTAGTGAGAACACAACATGGCAGGATAAGGAGTTGCACCCACACCGATAAATCCCCCAGACAAGCAACGACCTTGTCTAGCGCACCATGAAAAATCTTAGCAAACCCAAGCCGCAACCTAGGAGGAATACATTTAACCGTGCGCAACTTCTTAGAGAAAACACGACTAAGAAGGTCAATGTCAAAACAAGTGGGCTCAACACCAAGTGAGGGCAACACAAAAGCGACCCCCTCGACAACAGCCTTATCAGTAGCAAGTATACTAGCCGACTCAACAGCGACATCATCAACCACATTCAAAACTGGTCTAAGAGGCACAGGGATACCATAGATCGCAACTTCATCAAAACTAGGTGCAAGAACCACATCACCATCAACATGTTTACAATTCTTACTAAAAGTGTGAGTACAAAAACACTCACCACAAAGCCAAATGCCCGCCTGATGGAGTGCCTGGTCAAATGCAGAAAATAATGAAAAATCGCTCGCAACACGTGCTTTATGTGAAGCCTTCAAAACATCAGTTTTAAAATGTCGAGTGCTCAAGTGATGAATAAAATATTTCTTAGTAAATCCTTTACCATTACCACTTCTACACCCTTCAAAACCTTGTAGAGGACAAGATATCCGAGTTGTAACGTGGCTAGCCATGATAACCTGAACCACAGCCAAGAAACACCAACAACGACAACCCAAAACTTGAACCTAACAAAGAATCGCAGCCAACCAATCACAAAAAAAACTCACAACTGCAAGCGAAACGAAACGAGTTTCAAATATGAAACATATATAGTGCGGACAGACTATAGTATTCAAAGAATAAGATATTCAATGATAAATAAACACAATTCAACAAAAAGAGTTGAATAAATTCATGATGTAAGGATGAATAAATTAATGGTGTAAAGGTTTGAAAAGTATAATTAATTAATGGTGAGGATGGAATGCATTAGACGGGATCAAGACGAAAAGACGAAAAGGGTTTCGCCATTATCGCCAACAGTTGGGTCGTCCGACCACCTATTATTATTATTATTATTATTATTATTATTATTATTATTATTATTATTATTATTATTATTATTGATGATGTATAGTCTATATTTGGGCCACGAGCCCAAATGATAAACATTACTTGGCCCAAACCCACCACGAGTGGGCTATTATAACAAATAACGGCCCATAATAAACATGGCTTGGGCTCACGAAGCCCAAAGCCCAACCAAACTTAACCGGGCACGCGATAAGGATTACTTATTCATGGAATAGATATCCTTACCTCGGATAAGCACCACGCGTGCGAAGAGTAAGGAGCAAGAAACACGGTTTCTTAGCCCCTATATATAGAATCACACGATTCTCATTCAAGGTACGATATACAACCCTAACTCTCTACGAGAACCTTAAATCGATTACTTACTCTCACGCCGGAGTCTAATCGGGGGAGACAATCCCTCGATAAGCCTAACGGTGTTGTCTTATTTTCTTAGTACGCAGGTAACAAGTGCTAAGGATTGAATTGGTACGAGAGTATAAGCCCATAACCAGGTACGCCCAACTTTTGTATCAACAAGTGGCGCCATCCGCGGGACCCTACTAAGAACTAGAATGACGAAACATAAGAATTCGAGCCAGCGGACTCCGTAGTCAGAAAAACGTGACCATCAGAGGAAGAATCAACAAGATCCAACCTCCAGACAAGTCGCTGGGACAACCAGCACACCTGGTCACCACGAGGCAGGAACAACCCCACCTCGCCTAGCAGTAGAGCTACCTATAAGAACTACTCAAGTCACACCAGTGGTCCCAAGCGTTGAGGAACTCCAACGCACCCTCTTCACCACTCCTCATCAGGCTACACCCGCAGTGAACAACACTGCGCCGCCAGGCGCGCTTGAACGAAACAGGGCGCCAAACACTGAGGTAGAAATTCTTGCAACTACTGAAGACGCACCTGATCTAACTTTGGGAAACTTTGTATCCCAAAATTATGAAACCCTAACCGCCCTCATGCAAGAAGAAGCAACAAGAAGAGCAAGCGCGGGTTTACAAGCCCGACTCAATTTTGGCCCTCAACGCGAACCATCACCATCGCGTCACCCATGAGGAAGACGCGTAGAACGTATCACTATCCATGATAGATTGGGTACGATATCTGATTCACAATACTCAGGAGACAGCGAGAGGCGCACCAATGTCCACTCCAGACTTGGCAGTCGGGGAATACAAGATCGATTAGGGCCTCAACATTCGCCAAGCCGAGGATCTTCCAAACCTGGGAGTAGGAGGATTCAAGACAGGTTGGGGAGAAGAAGATCCCCAAGCAGAGATCCCTCAAGCTCTCCTTCTGAAAGAAGCCGGCGCAAGCGCCGAAAAAGAGACTACTCTTCTTCCAGCGACTCCTCGGACAACTAGGATAAAGAAACAGGACACTGGAAGTCAAGAGGAAGACGTCGCGAGGAAAAGGATGAAGATATGTCTCTCCCATGGCGACGCCAGAAAATCGATGCGTTTACACGGCGCATCAGCGATTACTCAGACCGCAAACGCAAGCGCATGCCCGCTAACGTGAAAACATATGATGGAACAGGTGATCCTGACGATCACCTAAAAATTTTTGAATCAGCCGCAACTATCGAAAATTGGCCACAGCCTGTGTGGTGCCACATGTTTAATTCCACGTTAGTAGGAAACGCGCGCACATGGTTTAGCAAACTCCCACGTAGGAGCATCGGTGGATTCGAGGAACTACGGAAAGCATTCCGCCTCAACTTCACCCAGCGAAAGAAGTCCGTTAAAAACCCTGTGGAACTAGCAAGAGTGAAACAGCGTCAAGGGGAATCAACCAGCGCTTTTATGGAACGTTTTAAAGATGAGTGCATACAAGTCAAAACATGTCCTGAAATCCTAAAAATTTCAGGGTTCATGAATGGGATCAATAACCCAGAACTCATCCGCAAGCTGAATGACAAAGTTCCACAGACCTTTGACGAATTAACAAAGCGCACCAGATCCTTTATACAAGGAGAAGCAGCTGCTGCGGATAGCAAAAAAGGTTATTCAAACTATAGGCAACAAGAACAGCCGAGGAGACAATCCAACGATCAGAATAACAACCGCAGCAGGAATTACCGCAGTGGAAGAGACAACGACAAATATACTCCTCTCACTAAGACTCCGAGAGAAATATTTGTAACAGAAGGCGCAAACTTCCCAAAACCACCACCAATGCGCACCGCAGAAGAAAAGCGCATAGGGAGTGGATACTGCGAGTACCATGGTCAAAAAGGCCACACCACTAATGAGTGCGTCCAGCTAAA
Organism: Artemisia argyi; assembly: GCA_030686995.1. Classification (NCBI taxonomy): domain Eukaryota; kingdom Viridiplantae; phylum Streptophyta; class Magnoliopsida; order Asterales; family Asteraceae; genus Artemisia; species Artemisia argyi. The sequence continues at coordinate 16,302 of JARVZY010004100.1, forward strand.
ACAACTAATTGAAAAGTTAGTAAGAGAAGGCAGAATGGACCACCTTGTAAAGAATATCAAAGAAGGGAAAGATAAACAAAGGGGCGGAGGTAAAAAAGGCCCCCCAAGGACAAAGCTGACACCATATACATGATACAATCATGGCACCGCAAGATAAAGCAAAAAGTCAGCCAAAAATTCTCTCCAGAAAAAGAGATATCTTTCCCTACTATAGCTGCGGACAACGCAGTCGTGGAGCCTCTAACCATCGAAATACATACAGGGGGACATGACATCCACCGCATGTACATTGATGGAGGAGCATCCGCAGATATCCTGTACGATCACTGTTTCAAAAGACTGCGACCTGAAATCCAAGGTCAATTGATACCAGCTACAACGTCATTAACAGGATTCACAGGAGAAAAGATTTGGCCCATGGGGCAGTTACGCTTGTTGGTGGTCGTAGGAGATGAAGAACACTCAACAGCAACATGGATAAACTTTATGGTAATAAAGTCTCCTTCGCCATACAATGGTATCATTGGAAGACCGGGAATATCATCCATGCGCGCAGTACCATCCACAGCACACGGAATGCTCAAATTTCCAGTGGAAGGAGGAGTTGTCACTCTCTATAACACAACGGTACCACCAAAAGAATGCATCGCAGTAACAACTGAAGCAGAGACTATTCCAGAACAGCGTACGGAAAAAACGCCAAATTTAAAAGTCGCTATTCATCCAGATTATCCGGAACAACAAGTTTCGATTGGAGGATCTTTATCTGACAAAGGTAAAGCAGCTATATGCACACTCTTGCAAAAGAACCTAGACATCTTTGCATGGGAACCAAAGCATATGACGGGAGTACCGCGCTCTATCACAGAGCATAAGCTACAAATCCGACAAGGATACCCTCCAATACGACAAAAGAAACGCGGCCAGGCCCCAGATCGCGCAAAAGTTATTCTGGAAGAAGTACACAAGCTCGTAGATGCAGGCATCATGCGCGAAGTATACTATCACGACTGGCTTTCTAACCCAGTTATGGTAAAGAAGAGCGATGGCAGTTGGAGGATGTGCGTGGACTTCACGGACCTTAACAAAGCATGTCCACAGGACTGCTATCCACTGCCAGAGATAGACTGGAAGGTCGAGTCCTTATGCGGACACCCTTTCAAATGCTTCCTAGATGCATATAAAGGGTATCATCAGATACAGATGGCAGTGGAAGATGAAGAAAAAACAGCTTTCCACACCAGTCAAGGAGTGTACTGCTACACAAAAATGCCTTTTGGCTTGAAGAACGCATGCGCGACATACCAACGACTAGTGGACACAGCTTTCGAAAAACAAGTAGGCCGCAACTTGGAAGTCTACGTTGACGACCTTGTCATAAAAAGCAACACAGAGGACGAGTTGGTGCGCGACATTGAGGAAACATTCAGAACATTAGGGCGAATAAACATGAAGTTAAATCCCAAGAAGTGCACCTTTGGCGCAACCGAAGGCATGTTCCTTGGATACTTGATAGAACCCGACGGAATCAAGCCTTGCCCAGAAAGGACAAAGGCTGTTATTGATCTTCCCTCACCGCGCACACTCAAAGAAGTCCAGTCATTGAATGGAAAGCTAGCAGGGCTAAACCGTTTCTTATCTAAGTCAGCAGACAAATCTCTTCCTCTCTTTAAAACACTCACGAATTGTACTAAAAAGGGAGACTTCTGCTGGACTAAAGAAGCGGAGGAAGCTTTCCAACAACTTAAAAACCATCTGGCATCCCTTCCCAAACTTGTCGCACCACGACCAGGGGAAGAACTAATCATGTACTTATCGGCAACCCATGGCGCAGTCAGCGCAGTACTATTGACAGATAGGAACTCCGTCCAGACACCCATATACTTTGTAAGCAAAGCCTTAAAGAAAACAGAGACTAACTACAACGCTATGGAAAAGCTGGTCTTAGCTCTAGTGTTCGCAGCCAAAAGACTGCGCAGATACTTTCAAGCGCACCCAATAGCTGTAATCACTGATCAGCCAATCAAACAAGTTATCTCTAAGCCTGATGCATCAGGACGCTTACAAAAGTGGAGTGTACTGCTAAGTGAGTATAACATCTCATACAGACCGCGCACTGCAATCAAAGGACAAATCTTGGCCGATTTTATCGTGGAGAAGCCAGACAGCGACAGCCCAACGTCCGCAACCAAAACAGATCTGCAGGAACACTGGATTCTGTTCACAGATGGGTCCTCATGTATAGATGGATCAGGCGCAGGCCTTATTCTTACAAATCCAGAAGGTATGGAATTCACCTATGCGCTACGCTTTGAGTTCACAGCCACAAACAATGAGGCAGAATACGAAGCCCTACTAGCCGGACTACGTATCGCAATCCAAATGGGTGTACGCAACCTGGAAGCAAACGTAGATTCACGACTAGTCGCTAACCACGTGCTAGGTGAATATGAAGCAAAGGATGAACACATGATCTAATACCTGGAAAAGACAAAATCTTTGATAAAAAACTTTGATAGGTTCACAATAAAACAGGTGCCTAGAGGAGATAACAGGAAGGCGGACGCACTCAGCAAGATCGCATCCACAAGCTTCGCACACCTCTCAAAACAGGTATTGGTAGAAACCCTAAAAAACAAGACAATCTTAGAAATGGAGATATCAACGGTGATAGAGGAACAAGATCCTACATGGATGACACCTATCATCGAATTTATTAGCAAGGGAATCCTACCCCAAGATCATAAAGACGCTCGAAGAATACGGCGCACAGCGCAACGATTTGAATTACGCGACAACGTACTTTATCGACGGTCTTTCTTACAGCCATGGCTCAGATGTGTTGGACCCCTTCAAGCAGGCTACGTACTCCGCGAAATTCACGCTGGATCATGTAGTATGCACTCAGGGCCACGATCCGTGGTGGCAAGCGCTCTAAGGTCAGGGTACTATTGGCCAACAATGCATCGCGACGCACGCGATCTGATAAGAAAATACAGCAATTGCCAAGTCCATAGGCCAATTCCGCGCCAACCACAACAAGAGCTAACACCAATTACCTCACCATGGCCACTTTACAAATGGGGTATTGAGATCGCAGGAACTTTCCCTGTCGCAGCGGGAGGGGTAAAATTCCTCATCGTAGCCATAGACTACTTTACGAAGTGGATCGAAGCAAAGGCGGTGGTGAACATCACGGGAAACCAAGTAAAACGCTTCGTCTGGGACAACATTGTCTGTCGCTTCGGACTACCGGGTGCGATCATATCAGACAACGGAAAACAATTCTGTGATAACCCATTCAAAGATTGGTGCGCACAATTGAACATCACACAACACTTTGCTTCAGTCAAACACCCACAAACCAATGGCCTAGTCGAGCGCGCAAACCGCAGTCTAGGTGAAGGAATAAAAGCGCGCCTAGACAGACACAAAGGAAGGTGGGTAGACGAGCTCTCGCATGTCTCGTGGGCGCATCGCATAACAATCAAAACCAGTACTGGCGACACGCCATTTTCCCTTGTCTATGGAACAGAAGCCGTCATACCAGCTGAGATAGGAATGCCAACTATACGCACAGCAGAGGTCAACGTCACAACAAACGACGAGGAACGGCGCATAGACTTAGACGTACTGGAAGAAAGACGCGAACGCGCAGTTATACGCGAAGCAAAGGCTAAGGCAAAAATGAAGCAGTATTATGATGCAAAAGTCAGACACACTTCATTCAGACCAGGCGACTTTGTTTACCGCGCCAACGACGCGAGCCACGCAGAAGATACAGGCAAGCTCGGACCCAAATGGGAAGGACCTTACGAGGTCACAGACGCGCTCGGCAACGGCGCATACAGACTGCGCGATATGGAAGGTCAAGACCTAGCGCGCACCTGGAACATCTGCAATCTTAAAAAATGTTACTTCTAGGCTACGGCCCTTACACAGACACCCTTGCATCCTGCGTGATGCCCAATAAGTGTTTGTTTTTTCTTTCCTAGGAATTGTATTTTCTATTTTTTCAAAAACTTGCAAGTATCAATAAAATGTTATGGTTTCTAGTTAACTCCATAGCGTATTTTACTTTATTGCATATATGTCAATATTGTTTTATCTTATATTTTTGCCTACATGGCGTGCATGCACCACTTAAAGACCCACGACGGCATAAAGGATGAGTTTACCTACTAATTCACTCGTTGAGTAAGAGGGTTG
>JARVZY010004101.1:0-20517 GCA_030686995.1 Artemisia argyi
GAACACTGGGGACAATGTTCATCCTAAGTGTAAGGGGAGGGCAAAATGATGATACCTTACAGATACACTTTCGCTTGAGTTTGTTTGTTTGATGGTAGATGTGTAATAAAACTATGAGAAATACTTGTTAGTGCAATTTTAGCGCGAAATTTAAATTTTTTTACAACATTTAGGAGTGAAACTTTAGCCATAGCAAGCGTCTCATGGATAGGAGATTGTATGACTAGCACAAAACCGTACTATTCAGAAAAATTTTTCACCCAAATATGTGAGGTTCACCTTTAGATTTGATAGGAAAAGCATTTACTATTAGTGCTTATGAGTGTACCGGTAGCATTTAGATTCTAGAACTTGCGTTAGTGATGCATCCCGAGACCGCTAGTGAGACTACATTCGTGTAGTAGGATTTACTACATGATAAGAGGCATTAGGAACATCCTTGTGTTAAACCCGTATCATAATTACTTGACCATTTAAGTCATATTACTTGGCTAGTTAAGTCAATTAATTTTTCCCACACCATTAGCGTTGTACTCGTTTTTAGTACACGAAACCCCTAGTACACCCCTCCGAGCCTATCTTTTCGTTTCTAACTTTAAGCATTTTACTTAAAGGAAGAATTTGTTACACCCCACTTAAATGTACACCCAAATCGCCTTAGCCTTCCGTGTATGCACTCATCTTTAGTGCACTATTGTTATTTGTTAAACCCTAAGTTAATTATCTAATTGATTACATGGTTGCTAAGTCGAGTCATATCCTTGTACATATTGTTTTGGGACGATTGGGACTCATGGGTAAAGTACTTATTTTATGGAGTAATGGGGAAGAACATCATATTATTACCCCCATATGTACGTTAATCTTAAAAGTACTCCAAGTGTTTTGATTTTCTTAATTCGAGTTATTAGATTAGTTTATTGTAAAGTATGTAAAAATTCAAGTGTAAGGGGAATGTTCATTCCCTATAATGTATTATTTTGGATGGTAGGGTAAGAGTGTATTAAAATATATATATATATATATATATATATATATATATATATATATATATATATATATATATATATATATATATATATATATATATATATAGAAAAAGAAAAAGAGAAAAACATACGGACTACCATTCCTTTTTATTCTATGTTCATTTTATGTTTTTTGTTATTTTTCATTTATTAGCTTAAGTCGAGTCTAGTCTTGGCTTAGCAACGCCTCATTGTACATGTAATTAACCAAGATTGTTAACTCGCCACCAGTAAAGACTGCCTAATCCAACAAAACCGTGTATTCCATATCCCTACACCTAACGTTACAACCCTTTAAAAGACCACTTTGATAGTTTATCCTAGGTGCTTACGCCATGTGGTGGAGGTTTGATCCTTTCCCAAGCCTATGGTAATCTATTTTGCTATGACAGGTAGTGAGAGATATTTTCTGTTTCCATATTGTAATTTATACTTTATTACACCCGAGAGATATGAGTATCTAAACACTATTTGTGAGGTGCTAGTATATGACCTCCGTGCTTGTCTTTGGTCTTTAGTGGAATTATTATTTGTTGTAATTACTTTTATATTAGTGTTAAATGACCCCTAACTTGTATTTTGATTAGAATAAAAGCGCATTTGCTTGAGGACAAGCAAATCTCAAGTGTAAGGGTATATGATTAGGCGAAAAATGAACCACTTTTAGGGCGTCATTTAAGCCCGGAATTGAATTAATTTGATCAAATATTACCCTAAATCGTTTCTTTTGTGATTTTAGGTACTTTGAGAGTGAAATCTGGAAAAGAAAGCAATTCGGACGTTTTTGGAGCATGAAAGTGAAGAAAACGCCAAAGACTTAATTTTCCAAGCTGAGAACAGTACCTGACGACGTCAAGAGGAAAACCATGACGGCGTCAAGAGTAAAAGTGGTGACGACCCAGTGCAAACCTGACGGCGTCACAAGAAGGGCGTCAAGAGTTAATTTTGTGACGGCCTGCATATGGAGAATACATGACGGCATCAGACCCAGATCTAGGCAGTCCGAGGAACTATTTGGCGGCGAGACGACGGCGTCAGACATTTGTTCTTAACGCCGTCACCTTCTAAACTCTATATATAGTTTTCTATTTTTCATTCATTAAAGAGGAACTTGTGTGGAGATAATTAGGGCCGAACTTTGTAAACCCTAACTCATATTTTACAGTACTTTCAAGGGTTTTCAACCCTTGAATCTTTTCATGTTCAATTAAGATAAGTCTTCTCTTTAGTTCAATCAATATGTCTATGTGTTGGTTGACTATATCTTGTGCTTGTCTTGATTTCAACATGCTAGGCTAGATTTATATTGTGTTTGCTTGGATCTAATGAAACTTAGATGTTAATTATGTGTTGATAACTTGTTTATGGTTGTATTGGATGAATGATTTCAATGTTACGCTTAAGAAAACTGGCAGATCTCCATTGTGTAACATGCTTGAACGTCTTAGGAAACATGAACCGATGTGTACTAGGTTTTATTGGTTGTATTTAATGCATGAGTAAATTCTAATGATCCCATGTTAGGAGCTTCTTAGCCGTCTCGACATAGGAGTGAAGTAGGCACTCATAGGATTGGGGAAGTAAGTACGCCACCCCATGAATGGTATTAAGGAATACAATCCGTCATCCACGCAACTATAACAAGTAATTAACGTGTAAAAGATATCTAGGGAGTAGTGAAATCTAAGTAAACACATTTTTCCCACAGATTGCTCACAACTTTAGTTTAACATAGTTTATTTTCATTTTTAGTATTTTATTTTGATTGCATCTTAGTATTGGGCTAGTTGACTAGCAACTAATTCCGCCCAAATCCTTCAAACCCGAGATTTTTACTTGCCTTCTAAAAAATAAAAAAATACAAAAAGAATCATCCCTCATCTCTAGACCTAGTCTTTAGCTTTTCTAATCCTAGTGACACTATTCCTAGCTGAACGATCAATCCCCAGTACTTGTCATTATACTATACTACATCGATCAGGTACACTGCCTGGTGGGGGTTGTAAGCTTCTCAAGATCCATTGAGAGGTAAAGCCTGGTGCAATCCCTACGCATCAATCCCTGGCGTAAGAAAACTATGGATGAAACAAGCTCTCGTAGACTATGGCATTAAGTTAGATAAGCGTGCGAAAACAAAGGAACTATAGATGTTAGGTTATACCCCATTCAACACTCTCGAATCTAGCATATATAGTATCGTCTTCATTTCCTTTAGGATCATAGGATATGTAGAAATGATAGCATGAGATAATAATAGGCTTAACCAATCCTCTTGAGCATGAGATCTTTAGTAAACATTTTTTAAAAATATTTGATTTATGATATTTTTTGTCAAAAATCTAATTTCTCTAAAAATATGCAAAAAACCTCACATTTTGGAAAGTAGTTTTTCAAATAACTATCCCACTTTTAAATAACATGTTATCACTATTAATATCCACAATTTTGTTTTGATCAAAACTAAAGATTGAGAAAATATCATTTACTGTTCATTCACACATTTTGAAGTAAAAACCCAATCTATCTTATTCAAATAACTCTCATATCTAAGTGAAAACCTACTTTCAAACATTGTTGAATAATGCTAAAAATGTCTCTTTTAAAATCATGCATGGTGATCTCATATTTGTCATCTATATTTATATAAATGACACTTATAAGTGAACTAAATCAAATCAAGAGGACCATGGTTTGTTTATTAAGACTTTGTTTGTAACAAGTCTAGAAATTCATGCTATCACAACTACCGACTTATTGCACATTGATACACATTAGGATTTATACTCCTAGTTATGTAGTTATGTAATACTTGATTTGCTTATTGTTTCCTAGCACTTAGAGTTTACTTTCTTGATGAGTATGTTTGCATGCTAGATGAAATTGCTTGTTTACTTAATCTCTTTGATTAACATGCTTTGGCTACATTATTGCCTACATAATTAGTATATGCTTAATTGCCTCAAAGAGTTGGACTTGTTTGAAACCAAAAACACAACCTTTCTGCAATTCACTACCAAAAACCTATTTCTGGCAATCTGGGAATCACCAGATGGGCGGCCCCCTTAAATCATAAGGCGGCCCCCTTAATTATTAAGGGGACCGGCCTCCAATTAAGGGGACCGGCCATCTGATGGTCGAAAGTGTTGTTTCCTTTTTCTACTTTTTAGCCCATTTCATCCTACACTTCTCAAAATTCACAAACTTATTCTATCCTAAACCTTCCATCAAAGTCTATCCATCCTTGATCCTACCAATCCTACATTATAAACACTCTCATTCCTCTTAATCTCCACTCATCTCATCATTTCCTCTCCCATTAAACCAAAACCACCAAGAAACCCATTTGGAGAAGAAAAACCTAACTTCCATTAAAATCCCGTCAAACCAAATGTTGTTGTCAAACATCCAACACCAAATTCCTCCTATGTCTTCAACATTACATACTTAACACCTCACTCTCCTACCCACCAACATTACATATAAACAACCTTTACTCACCCATATCCTTCTACATTACACTCAAACCTCATAATCTTTACTCACCTCAACCTCAAATTTCATCTCCTAGTGCACCTAATTCATCATCTTTAACACCCTCCTACCAAGAAATCCCTTCTATAAACATCGCTCTTTCACTCTCACCAATCACATCATTTGATACTCATTTCCCATCTTCACCAATAACTCCAGCTAGTCATCCTCACAAAAATATTCAACCATATAACCATTCCCTACACTCTACAAAGTGTGTCATCACCACTACTACTTAACCCATGAAGGTCAAACCATATTTCATGATACACAAATCTCATGTTCATTCAAATGAACCCTTTCACAAACCTCATCATAATAACCAAACATCTATCTTTGTTCCCCAAAATACACCTTCATCTCACCCACATAAGCCATATAAAGAGCATGTTCAATCTTAAAACAACAATCCCAATCTCATTCCTAACACCTCACATTTTGATCAACCTACCAATCCAACATCCAAAACACTCTCTACTCAAGGAACATCCTCCTCTTCCATACCTTTATCCTCATCCATTCATGATTACTCAAACTCACAAATGTCTCCACCACCAAAAGTATCATAACCACCTCCTACCAACTCACATGCTATTCATATGTTGCATGTCCAATCATCCATCCCTAATAAAAACCACACTCCACCATCATCACCTTCATTCGAACACTTGATGTTCATTGAAGAACTCAAGGAATCCCATGAGCTTTGTGCTCTTCTCGCCTTACACCTTGCTCAATGCAACTTGAAATAATTTTCCTCTAGCTCTCCTTCATCACCCCATAACTTGAAACAAGTTGCAAAACATGTCAACAATTTTTCTTGTTGCATCTTTCTCCTAAAACAAACCATTTCATTGAATGAACACTTCACTTGGATTGAGTATCTTCTCACTAGATCTCATCCAAAACCCTTGCTTGAACAACATCCAAACTCTCAATCAACCTCTTCCGCTCCTAACTCTACACCTGTAAACTCTCCACCACCAAACTCTCCAACATTCATGCACCCAAACATATACCTCCATTAATCCAACAATCTTACCCTAACTTAACCATTTTCATTCCAAACACTCCATCACCAACCATCTAAGCATAATATATGCTTATGATTTTCACTTTCAAATAAGAATCAACCAACCTTTTGTTACAAGCAAGTCTGATGGCTCTCTTTGGCAAATTAGGATCTTTAACTAATCACTTTGAATTAATTTTTATGTATCCTTAATATTTGTTTGCTATGCTTGTTATTTGTATATTGCATATTTTTCTATGTTGTTTGTACTCTAAATATTTTTGCAAGCATTCCATATCTCGATCTCTTATGACCTCAAAACGAGGGGGAGTATACTTCAAGGGGGAGCTATACATACGTCGGTATAAGCTTTTTGATGTTAACAAAAAGGGGGGAGAAGTGATATAAACTCACACTAAAAACTTGCATATATATTAATTTCTAGTTAAATGAGTTTAGATTTTGTAATCATCAAAAAGGGGGAGATTGTTGATATAAATAATGTATAAAAACGTTATTAATATCTTTTGATATCCTTAAGTTTTGACGATCACAAAATATAAACTCATTAAACGCAAAGTTAATACGTAAACAAGTTTTAATCAAGCTTATATCATCTCATCCATCATAATCACATTAAGGTATGAATAAACAAGTGACTAATACATTTTATGATCAAAGGGATGTTTATTTAAATAATACAAAGTTTATAAAATTAAATAAACTTATTATATATTTTTGAAAAACATTTTTAGTAATAAAGGTAAATGTTTTATTCATAATAAATACATGAATTCAAAATTTTAACCAAAATCAGTTAGTTTTTGACCAAATAAACTTTCCTCAGAAAAAGACAAGAAAACTGCAGTTTTCGTCTGGGCGGCCCCCTTAATTATAAGAGCGGCCCCCTTAATTTTAAGGGGGCCGGCACACAATTAAGGGGACCGGCCATGCTCCCCTGTCAGAAATTTTTCCCTATAAATACCACCTCAAACTTGGAATTTTTCTCACCTCTTGCATGAAAATTTTCAGATCCAAATCTCTCTAAACATCCTCCTAAAAACCCTTTGATCATATAATTGTTAATCCTTGTTTCAAGTGATTCATTCCCTCACCTCTCATCTCTCAAAGTGCAAGAGAAGAATACTCCTTCAACATCAAGTTGTGAAGTATTGTAGATTTGTGTATATAGTCTAGTTGTTGTGTACATTCATTGTAAAGGTGTGATAGTATTGTAACTAGATAGATCTAGGAGTAGAAGTTGTGAATAGAAGCAGTGAGATATAAGTAGTTTGTTGTGAAGAAAAAGAGTTAGGAAGTAGATAGTTGTGAAGAAGATTGTTGTGAAGTAGATAGTTGTGAAGCTAGATAGGTGTGAAGAAGTAGTGTTGTGATTAAGTAGTGACTAGGTGTGAAGAAGGTGTGAATAAGTTGTGACGAAGTTGTGGTGTGTATATTGGTGTGTAAGGTTTTCTCCGCCATAAGGGAACTTGTTGACATAGTGAAGAAAACTCTCGAGTAGGTGACTCGAGGAGTGGAGTAGGGCAAGGAAGGTGTCCTTGTAGCCGAACCACTATAAATCCTTTGTCTCGCAGTTAGATCTTTCCATATCTTACTTATTATCTTGTTTATATGGTTATTACTTTTGTAGACGTAGACGTTTATATATGTAGTTGCTCATATAGTGCTAGTATTGATTTTACTTAAAGATCAAACAAAAGTTTCATTCACAAAACAAAGTTTTTACAATCAAACTAAAAAGGTAACATACATATAATTGATCATTTCGATCAAGTATAGTTTTCATACAAAATATAACTAAGGATTATAAAATAAACGTTTACTTACTTGTCTCTCGTATATAAATATAATTGTTTATATTATGCATGTGTTAATTTCACATACTTAGCTTACATTATTATTATTGTTCATACTTAGATATAGTTGTTGATATTGTTCAAGATTTGAGTTCACATAAGATAGAATCAAAGTTTTTAAAAGCAAACAAGACTTTAAAACTAAACTAAGTTTTCATAATAAAATTAAAAAGACATAAAACTATTCAACCCCCCTCCTTCTAGTTTTCCACACTAGTAATTGATTTGGGAATTGTAGCTAATTGGAAAATTTTGTGCCTTCTAAAATCAACATATTGCTTTGGAAAGCAGAAAAAAGATAGGTTGCCGACAATAATCAACCTAGACACACTGGGAATTGATCTTCATTCTTTGTTATGCTCGATGTGTGATACTAAATGCGAGTCGTTGGAGCACGTATTAGTCTCTTGTCACTACTCTTCTTTTATGTGGCAAATGGTATTTTCGTGGTGGAGGTTTTGTATAGATTTCAATCCTTGTTTTAGAGATACAACTGGTTTTGGTCAGAATCTTAATCTTCGAAATAAGGGCATGTTCAAACCAATCCAACTTAAATGCTTTGAGGCCGCCATCTTCTCCACCGTTTGGGTGTTATGTAAGAGTCGTAACTCTATATTCTTCATTCAGGATCTAAAAGTCCGAATAGCTTTATTTCGTAATGTTCAAAGTGTTTCTTTTTGTTGGATTAATAACCGATGCACCGATTTGTCTATTGATCGGTCAATTTGGTTTTGTGATCCATTTTATGCTTGTTTGTTAAATGTAATTGATAGCTTGTAAATTTTTCCATTTCCTAGTTTCTCTAATTTCTTGTTGTCTAAAAACAATAAACAAAATACCAATCTTAAATTGTGACTCCTAAAATGTTAAAAAGGAACTTGACTCTTGTGGAAAATGACATTCTTTCAACATTCAAAATTGTGTATAAATTCAACTTAAACTTTTAATTGCATATACATTTTTCCGAAGCTAAAAAATTGCATATATATCAAACCTAAACTTTTAATTAGATATATACCCTTCCTAAATTTTAAAATATGTCATATATATCAAAATAACTAATTAATTTAAATTTACAACTCTAAAATATATGACAATTATAACTAAAAAAATATGTCTTAAATATATATATATATATATATATATATATATATATATATATATATATATATATATTATAAATTTGTTGGCAGTAATATGTAGGCTTTCATTATACACATATCATATCTATAATGTATAATATATAACAATCCTGATATATTTGATGAGTTTATTTCTTATATTCGTATTACATATAAGATAAGGTGAATTTTTCGTGAGATTAAACATTGTCTTAATATATGTTTTTTGGTCATCTAGTTCATTTGAACTTTGAGACATCATACCCTTGAAATAAATGTGGTCATTGCTATTTTCAAATTATAATTACCATAATTTAGAGTTTAAAATCTATAATACTATAAGATTGAGTCCTCTAATTTAATGTGGAGTAATCAAGATACTCAAGATGGAATCTCATAATTTTATGTGAAGTATATACAACATCAAGATGGAAGTGCAAGGGTTGCCGTAATTGATCACGTATTTAGTATAGAATTAAAAGTCGGTTATGGGTTAAGATAGAGTTGAAAAGGTTGCAAGAATAATTAATGATTTAACCTGATTCATGCCTATATAAACCGGCCAAAATCACATTTAGTATATACATTTGAAGATGATTCACATCTTTTAGATCTTTGATTGTTGGTAGCGGTTTATAAATTCTCTTTTGCAACATTTAGTATGTATTTGTTGAAGTGTGTTAATGAGAAATATTTTGGATGATTCACAAATCTTTTAGATCTTTGTAATTAACTTGGTCTTCTTTTCTTTTTAATTTAGTTATCATACGCAGGTACCATAAAAATCACACAAGATCATGCATGCTCAGATAAATGGAACCAAAAATTGGGATACCAACTATTTTCTTTGTTTCTTACATATTTAGGTGATTGTTAAAGATAAGCATATATATATAGATGTATGTATTATGTTAATGCATTTTCATATACAAGTAACTTATGTGTGTTTTTTTTATTGATGTAGCTCACATCTGTGAATTGATTCAAGAAAATGTGCATACGATATCAAATATATATATATATATATATATATATATATATATATATATATATATATATATATATATATATGTGTGTGTGTGTGTGTGTGTGTGTGTGTGTGTGTGTGTGTGTGTGTGTGTTTTTAATTAGTAAAGTTAGTTTATGTAAGTAATTGCTTTCGAATGCTCTTTGAGAAATATTAGAATGAATTTATCGTGTGCAATTGATTATTATTGAAAAGAATAAGTTCTGCGCATCGCAAAGTGTTTTCTTTTTCTATATGTAGAATCATTAGTGAGAAACCAATATTTATGCCCATTAAATGAATTTGCCATAATAGCAAAATACGACGTATTAAAAATATTACATTGAGTAATGAATAGAAAGGAAAAAATACATAATTTTGACTTAAAGCCATTTGTAAATTATAATATCAAAAGTTTAAACTTTTATCGAAAAACAAAACCGGTGCATTTAATGTGAAGTATATACAACATCGAGATAGAAGTGCAAGGCTTGCCGAAATTGATCACATGATATTTAGTAATTAGTATAGAATTAAAAGTCGGTTATGGAATGAGATGAAGTTGAAAAGGTTGCAAGAATTGATGATTTAACCTAATGTCTTCTTATATAAACTGGCCAAAATCACATTCCCAAACACAAAAGTCCGAATCGGGTTATTTGATAACAATATTTTCCATAACGTTATCATAATTTGAATATTTTATTATGAACCATAACTAAGTGTTTCCGATTATTACTTCGAATAATTGGGTATAGATGTTATATTAATATATTTAATTACTTTCCTAAAAGAATGTGTTAATATCAAAATCTACGAAAGTATCTATAGTTTACATGAGTTATTTAGTATTAAATGATAAATGTTTTGTTGGGAAACTTATGGAGTATATAAATGGAATGGGATTTGACATGAATTGAATCCGTTTGGCATGGTGTAAAGCTGAACCAAACACTTTCATTTCATAGGTTATATGTTATGATATAACAAGACCCTTACATGGCATGCAACTTGAATAATGAACATAAAAGAAAAAGTATACAATTTTTGCTCGTACCATTTGTAAATTATAATAATAAATTAAAAAAAAATTAAGTTTAAAACATAATAGTGGAGTCCAAAGGTTTTAGGAATTATTAATAGTGTGTTAATTAATATTCATTTGGTTAGCTATTTAGAATTGAGTTTATTGATAAAATTTATTAATATTAGTTAGACTTCAATGTTAATTTTGAATAAAATTAGTTGTACAGTAAAATGAGATGAAGCCAAAAAAGTTTGTAACGATTTTTTTACAGTTTATGTGGCATTATTATATATACATCATTACACAAACTTTTACATATACACGATATTGACAAGGAACCAAAGAATAATATTGGGTGTTGCTTCATCGGCAAGCTACTAAAAGATTGCATTTGGTAATGCGTATTTATGATGAGCAATGTAATGTTGGAACAATGTCACTATTAAAAAGGTTGATTATCCGGCTCCGTCTACTTCTTCTACTAAGAGAGGTAACCCATTCTCTAAGATGGGAGAGATTGTTGTTTTTGACAGTGATGATGAGGACGTTGTGAACACTTTTGATGAGTCAATGAACCTATTTAGTGGTGGTCATGATTGTTAAGATGATTATAATTACTATGATTATGATAACTATGCGGATCAGTTCTATGATCTTTCACGGAATTTCAAGCTCCAAGGCCTTGGTAGGAAGTGATTATGTTTCATAGGAGTCTAATGTTATTTTTTGAGTAGTGGTTTATTTTCTTGTTTAGAGAATAGGAAGTATCTTGTTATGTAAGTTTTACCGCCTATGTAATAGGCTGAGATATGGGATTCACCCATATATTTTGTACTTAAACGTTTTTTGGAGTAATATATTTACCGGATCTTTTGACCTTTTACCCAAAAAAAACCTCTTTTGTAGCGGTGGGTTTTAGTACATCCAATTTAAACAACAAAATTAAAACAATTTGCTAAAACAACAAAATACATCATATTAAAAATATTAACTTGAATAATGAATAGAAATGACAAAATACATAATTTTGGCTTAAAGCCATTTGTAAATAATAATAATAATATATATTTTTTTATTTAGACATAAGCAACAGTTAAATAGTTTATTCAAAAACAAAACCGGTGCATCGCACATGCTATGAACATGAACTCATTATTATCACTACGCCCATGCAAAAACGTCATGCGAAGAAAATAAAAAATATTTACTGCTCCTACAGGGCTACACATAAATAAAACATACTCTAGAGGCCCAATGTAAGTAACAACACAAACACAATAATAAATAAAATGCAAGGTAATAAATAAGAGTGTGAAAAGATCAAACCGAGATAAGAGTATTAATAGTGGTTCGGCTATGAAGACTCTTTAGTTATAGATTGTTGTATATTCATCAATAAATCAACAAAGATCCCCTGCGGCAACCTTAGTTATAGATTGTTGTATATTCGCTTATTCGGCAATTTACACAAACATTAACCGATGAACACTTAGATACAAGGTCTGTGCGTAGCACGGGTTCTGAATGCTTGTTATAATAAATAATTATATATGATATATTAAAGATTTAGAAAGATATTTATGCAATTACGAAAGTTGAGAAATGCTTTATATGCAATTATCAAGTTAATTTGGATATATATGCAATTTTAAGTTTAAATTAAATATATATACAATTTTAAGTTTTTAAAATGATATATATGCAATTCTCTTTAAAATTTGTTACCGTTTAATAGCCTAAACTCTATTTATAAACAAATCATCTATGAATGGTGAATATTTTGAATGATACATTCATACATTGTGTTGTGAGTTTATAATTAATTTAACATTTTATATTTAGATGTTAGATATATCTTAAAATGCCGATTATTATTAGCGATGTGTTTTGAAGTTGTGTACGTGTAAATGTCCAGTTTACATGAATACGAGAAGCTTTTTTTATTGGAGTATTTTGTCTACATTGTTAGATGCACAATTTGAATTTGCGTATGTAATTTTTCGAGGGTGCTATGATGATTTTCTGGTTCTGTATCTCCTTGGTTGCACGTTCTTTGTATTAACTTTTGCTTACTCATTTATAATAAAGGTTTATGCATGTGGGTTTGTAGGTGTGTGTTGTTAGCTGATCTTGAAAATGTATTTACCTTTTTATTGACTTTTGTTGCTAGAGTTCTTTGATCATGTTTCGCTTTTGCTACCGGTTTGCTTTTTAATTTTTATTATTTATTTATTATTTCTTTTTTTTTTTTTACACAATTTTCATATTAGAAGAAAATGCATTTAATTGTAAAAAAAATAAATATATAATAATACACTGAATCAACATTAATTAATTAAACTATGACAAGTTCTCATTTGATATCGCATTCCATATATTACAAAATAATAAAGTAAATATATAATTTCCATAGTAATCAACCACGTAAAGATTCACTTGGTCATTGAAGATGGTACGCTATGAGCATTTTTTTAATGGTTTCTTGAGACAATAAAGTCTAGGGTTTTGCATGAAAGATTTATTAAACAAATAACAACTTTTGTTTGATTATACCATTATAAAAGGGCATAATGCCAGTAATAAGGTCAACTCTCGACAATCCCATGCATTATTTTTAGAATTTTCAAAATCAAATTATTTATATAGTAACAGTCCAAAAATCCACAGTTATTTAAATAAATTTGCATGGGTATATGTTAAACACCACCTATTAATGCGGATCAACACCATCATTCCAGAATGAGCATGTTTGTCTTCACTCTCCCCCATTGATTATTTAATCATATATCATCATCCTCATACCTTCATCATGTATGTGATGGTTAATTTAATTAGTTCATGTGATCACCATACCATCTAGCTAGTCTCACGAGCTAAAAGTTTTGACCAACAATTATCAGAAAGACTTTTAGAGCTTATTACTAATATATAAATGTGTTTACATTGAATATATATTGATACGTATAAGAAATATAAGTGAAATGTTTATACTTATAGTCAAGACAAACTAACATTGAATAAAGTTTTGTCATTGTCTTCTTTTTGTTATTACATAAATATATTATATTCACATTTAGAAACTTATAATTAATAATATTGTTCACACTTGTAAACATCCAAACGTATTCAATGATAACAATCCAAAGTGTAGAAAAGTTCATGTTCATACTTGGGTAAAGATACATGAATCTTGATATATATGTTCAATGAATCACTGTTAAGTTTCATGTTATATATAGATCATTTGTGAAAGGGTGGCCCTAACCGGACGGGGGTCTACTCGCCCGGTCCCACCTACTTGTCCCCCAATGTACAAGTATTAAAGCAGACAGTACAGGCGGCGGCAGCACACATCTTCCACCCACCCCCCCTATACCCCCGTGGGGTTAACCTCTGCCTTTGTGAAAATATTGCACCACGGAAAGTACATAGAATTAATGTCTATTCCATTGACATGGTTACATGCTAGCTACAGCATGTGTACGAAAAGGACGGTGATTTGCACACTCCATAAAATAATTGGGACACTTCAATTATATATATATCTTCTAAAACCCAGGCATGCTTTGACAACGCGACACGTGTCAAAACACTGTAGCAGCCACATTGCTACAGTACTCGCTACAGTAACCCTTTTTTTGTTGCTACAGTACTCGGTCCATTTTTTTTTACATAAATTTCCTTAAGAAATTTTTTAAAAAAAATAAAAATAAAAAAATACAAAAAATAATACATTTTTTTTGCGTCGCTACAGTACTCGATACAATTTTTTTTTTTTTTTAACATAAATTTCTTTAAGATTTTTTTTTTTTAAAACAATACAAAAAATAAAAATACAAAAAATAATACACTTACAAAAAATTTCTTATACAAATTTGTTTATTTAAAAAAAAAAAAAAAAAGAAAAGCATACCAAGAAAACAAACAACCAAAAAAAAATTTCAACCGCAACGCAAAAAAAAAAAAAAAAAAAAAAAAAAAAATCCGTAAATATAAACAAATTATGCTTCCAAGTAAACATATGCATACTTCAAATAACAAAATTATTAATTATACCGTACAACCGACAAAATACAAAACACAAAACACACCCCCCGCAACGCGCGGGCAATCCCGCTAGTTTATTATATTTAGACATTTATACCCCACAGTTACCTTTACACTTCCATTCACGTGAAAATGTTCAAACACAATAAATTAAAATGTCAAAATCATTTTATAGAGTATGCAAATCAATATTTATGTCTGAAAAGTCAATATAATTTATAAAATACTTTCGCGTGAAAGTTGTTTGAAATATTATTTGATAACTATTATACCCAAAGTGGACTTAAAGGTGACAAGGTCAAATTATCTATAGTAATAGATGTCATTTGATTGCTTTATAATATGTGATTGATAGACGTGTGTGCTATTTTCTAATTTTATTTTTTGTGCAACGTATCTTTACTGATATCCATATTAAAAAATTTTCGGATAACATGCGTTTGAAATATCTCAAAATAAATATTTACTTTTGATTTTAATCAATTAAAAGAGAGTTTATTGAGTGGAAATGATATTAATTTGATTGATGGATATTGTAGGTAATGGGATTTAATATATGTTTGTTCATTTGCAAAGTGGACATTTTTTTTAGGGTTTTATTAACTAGTGTCCTAGGACACATGTTAAGCACAACAAAAAGTACATAAAAATACTCAAGGACCCACGCAAAAGTACAGACAAATGTACTTTTGTCTGAATTCTTATGTCCTTTTTCGTAGGTTTCATGGTACTTTTTATGTGCTTAACATGTGCCTTAGGGCACATGTTAGAATTTTTTTTTTTTTTTTTTTTTTTTTTTTTTTTTTTTTTTTTTTTAAGGGAGTAAGAATATTTCGTACAGTATATTCTGAAAATGATTAGAAACAAGACAATAATAAACATTTAACCACGTAAATTTCCACCCCTCAAACGTAGTTTTCGATCTTCTTTGTAAAGATACATATTGTTTTCTTGTAACAGATATTATGTGTGTCTCGTTAATTGTTTAGTTGTTTTCAGATTAGAATGTTTCACAACGATATGATGTCCAATATTGACCACCCGACGAAGCAAGACCCACGAGGAATTCTAGTATGTTGGTGCAATAAAATGAGGGTTATATCGGGTGATCGAGAATTGAACACGACACATTCTATTCTTTAAAATTTAGGCGATTGTTAGAAGCGAACATATGGGACCAACAATGACATTTACGTTCCAAAGAATGCATTTTTTGAAATGTCTTTGATAAATAAACAAAACCTTTGATTAAAAAGTTTGACAATTTTAGGCCCAAAGTTATTAATTGATTGATCCATTAGACAATGACATATTACCAAACTCAATGATTTTAAACTGATTAAGTTGCATGCCCAATTCCCAAACTAATCAGGGGCTACAGAGGGAGGTCTCCGAGTACGCGAACTTCTCTTGCTTGATGTAAAATCTAGTCAAAATTACCCATTTTTTTTCTAAAACGCACCATATCACAGATTTATTTTTACAGTGAAATGCACCTAATTATAACTGTATCAGATGTAGATGAACGACTTTGTCATACTCTCTCCGTCTCAAATTATAAGTCCTGTTTAACCGTTTGAATTGAACTTTGACTTTAAATATTTGTGTTTATATTTTTTTTTGAACAGCAGAAATTTTATTAGAGCTAACAAGAAGCTAGATAAAAATTACAAAGAAGAATACATTAAAGAATTTTGCATCCAGTTGTTCCAAATGATAGAAGACGACTTGTTTCTAGTGGAATACCATCTAAACGAATTCTCAACAATAGAATCAAATAAAAAGCTTCGTTTTGGAGGAGAAGAACCGAATATAAGATCGTTGCGAAATTGCCACAAAGCCCACAAAGAAACTCCACAAATAACTTCCAAGATGGATTTTTTGGAAGCTGGCACGCGCATGTTACCAATCCAGGAATATATGTCGCGAATGTTAGCGTGGCAAGGGGCGTCGATATCCAACCAAGCAAAAATTTTATGCCAAATGGACGTAGCGAGAGAGCAAAACCATAAAGTATGGGTTGAAGTTATAAATTGATGCAAAATATATAAATGGATAATGTTTTATATGTATTGTCATTTGGTATAATTTTCATCAAGTGATATATAATACAATAAAAAATATTTAAAGTCAAAGTTCGATTCAAAACTGGACTTATATTTTGGAACGGATGAAGTAGTTTTTTTTTGGAAACATTGATGGTATGAAAAATTTGGTTGATAAGTGAAAAATCCATGGTTTGATTAATTATCGTCTTGAACATATTCGTCGTAGTGGATTGAATAAGACTAAACATGTATCTCAAGCTCACAATATGCTTATACATACATGTTAACAATAATTCCATTGACGAAAATGGTAGTAATCGAAGGAAAATAAGTGGATATCTTTTTGATAGCAACCACTTAACAAAAGTAAAATACAAGAACCTTTAAATTTTAATAATGTTACTACCTCTCTAACGCCAATCCGTTGTAGTCTAGTTGGTTAGGATACTCGGCTCTCACCCGAGAGACACGGGTTCAAGTCCCAGCAACAGAATTTTTTACTATATACTTGCGACAACTTTTGCTTAAGAAGCTAAGTATATTACTATAATCAACATTTCAAAATTTTAACATCTGCATTTTATCTAACAACGGCGAAGTGTTAGAACTGTATCATTTTTGTTGTTAGGACTTAGGATTCCCATTTTGCACATCAATTAATACACCCTCTGTTCACACTACTATTCTTTTGGTTTCTGAAACCTTAAATAGTTTTTGAAGTTTGTTATTAAGATATATTCCATAGATAATTCAAAAGTTCAGCTTTTTTTTAGATGATATAGTATTCAGTTTTCGTATACCATACAATCCGAAGCTACCATCTATCCATTCATCTTCATCTGACAACATTTAGTATCATACTATATCATGTTACCTGTTGGAAAATTTTATTAAAAAAAATTGAGTTATTTATGACTTTGGACATAGATAATTAGTAGTAAATAAAATTATTATGATTAAAGTCTTAAATGGTTATGCAGTCCATGGCGAGAGCTTCGTAATGAGCCTTTGTATGTCCAAAACGGAGCTAAGGTGCATGAGATTTCGATGCTTAAAGTAGTGTGATTGGAACAAAACGGGAAAAACTTGAATTTAGAAAGTTCAGTTTAAA
The DNA here is from genome assembly GCA_030686995.1 of Artemisia argyi. NCBI lineage: Eukaryota > Viridiplantae > Streptophyta > Magnoliopsida > Asterales > Asteraceae > Artemisia > Artemisia argyi. Next base: position 17,809 of record JARVZY010004101.1, read on the forward strand.
GGATGGTTAAATGTTTGGTGCTTGTAACAACACACTTAACGTTAACGTTCAGTTACAAGTTCTCTTTTAATCATTGTTAATATAGCATTTAACAAGTTTGAATTGTGTATTCATTCCGTTAGTAGTATAACTACTAGCTTTTATGTTGTTCCAAAACAAACACCGAAACACTTCACAACTTCTATTTCCCTCCCAGCATGCTCGCAACAATTGCAAAAAAAATTCAGACAAGTTGTCAATTCCAACAGTACGTGGTTTTGCCCAGGGGCGGAGCTAGAAAAAAATTCAAGGGGGGGCAATTTTTTTTTTTTTTTTTTTTTTTTTTTTTTTTTTTTTTTTTTTTTTTACGTAAAATAAGAAATAGAACGAAAAAGAGTGCTATTGGCAAACTTAATGATATCTAATTCATATATTTAGCTCTTGAAACGTAAAAGAAATGTCGTTAAGTTGTAAGAAGGTTAATACTAATGTAAAATAAGAATGCATGATATAGAAAAAGAAAAGTGCGTACAAATGATAGAGAATCCTTGTAATCTTTTTCTAGCACCTTGCTAGTTCAATAAAAGTTGCCGTTCTAAAAAAAAAAAAATGATAGAGAAGCTTGTCTATTGCATTTTAATTAATTAAAGATGTCTCTTATTTATATGAATTATCTTTCTAAAATTGATTTTGGACCATAATATTTACTTTTTGTAAAATTGATAAAATGTTGAAGTGAAAAATAAGCTAATGTGAGAGAAAAGATTAAAAAAACCCCATCCCACGTGATTCCATAACAAAACAACAGTTGTTTTACTTTTTTCATTTTCAATTACACGCAATTTTATGTTCTGTCATCTTCTCTAATAGCTCCTTCTTCACCACTCTAACAAATAAATCTGCTTTCCTTTCCGTATACCGTTTAAAAATCGATTTTGACTTCCGATTTAAACAAGTCACACACTTTCTAAGGGGGGCAAATTACGATAATATCTCAAAAAATCCAAAAATTTGAACTGCATTTTTTTCCGGTGAGGGGGCACGTGCCCACCGTGCCCCTCCCGTGGCTCCGCCTCTGGTTTTGCCCGTTGTACCCTAAGAAACATATTAGACATAGACACAATGCTATATGACAACTACTCTCTATAGGAATTATTACTGTATATACTAAAAGGCAGAAAACACTGCCTACAGGATTTGCGTGCATCAAAAAGTTGTATCGCACATTTTAATGATTGTACTTTAGTGCTTAAGAAGATTGTTTCGAACAGTGCTTATAACAGTAACATGAACAATGCTTATAACAGTAATCATCGCTATAATAAGTTGTACACAACAGTGCTTATAACAGTGAATGATTATATCCAAAACCAACACACAAAATCACAACCGCTTTATATCAAAATTTACATCATAAAATTAATAACAAATTTACATAATAAACAATTTCCGGCAACGACACAATTTTTTCCGGCGACCACAAATATTTTCCAGAACGATGGTATCTTTTTCCGGCAAGAGACTGGCGGCTACAGCAGCGGCTAGCGGCGGCACTACAAAAAAAAACAAAAACGTTAGATAAACACGTATGGATTTATAAAAAACATAGATTTAAAAAAAAATAAAACCCAAAACACGTGTTGATCTAAAAAAATACGTATAGATCTTAAAAAAAACATAGACTATTCGAATCGTATAAATAAAAAAAAATAAAAATAAATAATGGATCTTTAAAAAAACGTATAAATTAAAAAATACAACAAAAAAACAAACATGTATGAATCATAAAAAAAAACATAAATTAAAAAAAAAAAAAAGTGTATTTAAAAGGTTTTTATTTAAAGAAATATTATTTGAATCGGATTTAATAAAATATTTGAATTAGGTTTTCGTAAATAAAAAGTGAAAAAGGGTAAAGGGGCGCGTGAAGGGTTTTACCGAGAAGAAAAGGCGAAGGAGAAGGTGGTCGTGGTCTCGGTGATTGTGACAGAGGGTGATGGTGGCGCGTGGGTTAGTTGTGGTGGGAGCCGAGGGCTCAGACTCTCCAGAAACGTTGGGAGCTAACCGATCTATCGAATCGGCAAAGAAAATATATCACTGGAATATTTTCCGGCGAGGGGTTGCCGGAATTGATGAAGAATCCGGCGAGGGGTGTAGAGAGAGAAAGAGTTTTGTGTGAGTGTGTGTTTATGTATAAATTAAATAAATAAAAAGAAAAAATAGGTTTAAATTGTGGAAAACTAGAAGGGGGGTTGAATAGTTTTACGTCTTTTTAATTCGTTATAAAAGATAGTTTTAGAGTTTACTTAGCTTTTAAAAAACTTAGATTCGATAATATATGATCTCAAGTCTTGTACAATATAAACAATTAACAATACACAATATATAACAATGCTAAGTAATGAAATAAGTAAGAGATGGAAAGATCGAACCACGAGACAAGAGATTTATAGTGGTTCGGCTACAAGGACACCTTCCTTGCCCTACTCCACTCCCCGAGCACCTAACTCGAGAGTTTTCTTCACTATATCAACAAGCTCCCTTATGGCGGAGAAAACCGTACACACCACTTTTCACACCACAACTTCGTCACACCTAAGTCACAACTTCTACACAACTTCTTCAAATCAATCTACTTCACAACTAACTACTCCACACCTATCTTCTTCACACCAATCTAGTTCCTAACTTTTCTTCTTCACACCAAGCTACTAACTAATCACACAATCT
>JARVZY010000492.1:0-19781 GCA_030686995.1 Artemisia argyi
AGGGCCAATAATTGTCTTTAAAATGACAAGTCAGGGCGAACATCTTTTATGTTTTCTTCCATCCATTTCATATCAACTTTAATTTTATAAAAAGGCCTACTTTAAAAAAGAAAGTAAAGATTAGAGAAGATCTTCTGTGCGAGAGTAATTTTGAGCCAACATTATTTTCTGATTATTTCCATTATGTGAACACAATATTCAGATAATCTATTCCAAAATGCAATACGAAACACCCTCTTCATAATAATCGGGTCAATTTAAGCCAATTTAGTTGTTGCTACAGTATACTATAAACGCCTTAACTTAAACCCAATCTAATCATAAAAATAGTTAATCAAACCTAACCCATTCCAATAGTATCCAAACGCACCCTTCTATACATTATTCTTTTTACTAGTGATATTTAGCCGCAACAGAGTACTACTAAAAATAAAAATTAGGTTTACACATACACAATCAAAACCGTTTCAATCTCTAAAATCTCACAAACTAATTTTTCAATCCCAAAGGTAACTTTTAATCAATCCATCATCTTGTCGTTAATTCAATCAATTTTATTCATTCTATACAATTAGGGTTTTATCGGGTGTTTTTTTTTTTTTTTTTTTTTTTTTTTTTTTTTTTTTTTTAATTCAAAATTGATATAGTATTGTTTCAGTTTCAATTAATTGTTACTATTGTGTTATTGAATTTGATATTATTGTGTTTTGGTAGTTATGGCTGAAGAAGATAATAATCAGATTGAGTTGAAGGAGGAAGGTGCAGCTGATGTAAGTGCTTAATTGCCCATTTCTTTATCGGTTTTAGCTCGTATATAAATTATATCATTTTAGTGCCTGTGTGATACATTAAAATGTTAAGTATCTGATATTAATCGTATTATTATAGTGGCTTTGTGAATTGTGATACGTTAAAAGGTTGTTTTTTTAAGAGACAGCGGAAACTTATTTGAAGTAGCTTAGGTTGGGTTTAGTTGCACAGTAATAAAGGGTTTTCTTTTCTAGGAAAGAGTTAAGAACTTGGAAAACCCGTTTAGATAGTGTTACGTTTTTCATTTTCTAGTGAAGAGAAAAGTAGAGAATGACAAATTGGACTTTTCAGATTTTTAGTTTAAGTTTGGGAAATGAGATTTTCATTGTTTTAGAAAAATTTCTCAGTATAACTAAACGGGTTTTTTGTTTTTCCATTTTTCTATGAAAAATTTCTTGAAAAAATAGAGTATTTCTCACTAACTAAAGACACCCTTAAGTTTTTTTTACAAAACTAGTGTATTTGCGTATGCGCTATACTATTCGGAATATGGTATGTAGGTAACTTTATGTTTTATTAGAATGTAGTGAAAGTAGAATGACGAAATAGGAGTAATGTGTCCAATGGAGGAGGAGAATGAAGAGGAAATATGGGGTTGAAGTTTTAATAAGGCAGTTGCAAAATAAGATAAAAAGCCCAGTATAGGTAGGCTCTGGTAAAAACAGCTAAACTAAGCTAATAAGACACTCACACAGATTATTATGTTTGTGTTTGTTCAAGTTTATTTTTCTCGCTTGTGGGCTTATTGAACTTTTGAAAAGCTAATAAGCTTAATTTTAAGGCTTATGAGCTTATGAACTTAAGTAAGCCATAAGCTCAAGTTGATAAGCTCACAAACCCTAAATTTGAACTTATTAGCTTTTCAAAAGTTTAATAAGTCCATAAGCTGGAAAAGTAAGCTAAAACAAAACCCTATGTATTAGTAGTTCAGAGCTTTAATAAACTTTTTAAACACACCCAATGCCGTGCTCAATTTGCTGATGTGGCACATCTAAATTTATGGAGTAGCTATCATCTATTTAAAAAATTGTTTACTGATGTACCACCATGATGCAGCTTGCCCCATTTGACCCAACGAAAAAGAAGAAGAAGAAGAAGGTCGTCATTCAAGACCCTGCTGATGATGCTGTTGAACAGCTGACTGAGAAAACTGAGAGCTTATCTGGTAAATAAATTAACTTTCTGGACTTTCAGAAGTTACCTTTTTGTTTTATATTTGTCATCATTTTGTTTAAATGAAATCCGAACTTTGCATGCAGTGTCTGAAAGTCTCGAGCCGACTTTTACTGGTCTGAAAAAGAAGAAAAAGAAACAGGTTAGTTACTATGCTCCACATTCTACTCTATACAATGTTTTTGCAAATGCTCGAAGTATTGAACATGAGATATTTGTGATTGTTTTAGGTGCAGACAGATCTTTTGGACGAAGAGAAAGAAAATGCCGAGGAAGATTTAGATAGTAAGTAGTTTCGTCACTTAAACTTATTGTTTTTTAGAACGTATTTTACCTTTGGATTAATGATGATGTTTTTGGTTTTTGCTTAGATCCTATTGGAGAGGATGAGGAAGCAGAAGGAATCGACTTGGAACAACCACAAGGACTTCCATGGGAAGGAACTGATCGTGATTACTTATATGAGGAGGTATCTGATCTTTGGGAGTTCAAATATCTTACGTTTCGTTGTTGCTATTTCTCTTGTTCACACTGTTGCTAATTTTTGTAATATATATTTGTTCAGCTTCTTGGCCGAGTCTTTCATATTCTCCGTGAGAATAATCCTGAGCTTGCTGGAGACAGAAGGAGAACAGTTATGAGGCCACCACAAGTTCTTCGTGAAGGAACAAAGAAAACTGTTTTTGTGAACTTCATGGATCTTTGCAAATCGTATGTCTTAGTTATTTAACTTTTTAGTTTATTGTTGATAGTTAGGATTTTATCTGCTAAACCCAACCTATAGATGACTTGATTTAGGCATGAAAATCTTAAATGTTCGAAGATAGCCTATCAAATGTTACACGCTGTTAGTCATTGTTTAATAATTTAGGCTTTGCTGAGTTTATTTCCTTTTTTCTTGTCCAATAGGATGCATAGGCAGCCAGAGCATGTGATGACCTTTTTGCTTGCTGAGCTTGGTACAAGTGGATCACTTGATGGGCAGCAAAGATTGGTAGTCAAGGGAAGATTTGCACCCAAAAATTTTGAAGGGATTTTGCGGCGATATGTCAGTAAGTTTCCTCTCAGAAACTCATGCATGACTTATCTTCAGACGCCAGAAGTAGACTGAGAAATTTAAATTTGTTGTCTTTAATGCATCCGTATTTGATCTGAGAATTGGAGCATGATGAAATGGATTCATATAAATAATTACAAATGAGTAGAATCTACAACTGTTTTGCTAATAAGTTTCTATTAACAGATGAATATGTTATCTGCAACGGTTGCAAGAGTCCTGATACAATTCTTTCCAAGGAAAACCGTCTTTTCTTCCTCAGATGCGAGAAGGTACATTCAGATACTTCAGCTAGTATATATATTATATGCTGAATCACCGTGTAGATAAATTTAAGTAACCTACTAATCAAGGCCTGTGACACCCTCAAAATTTTCTACACCATGTGAATATGCGATTGTTAGTTTCAGAGAAAGAAACTGTGTAGATCTAAGTTTTGTCTTGTTGATCATTATTAAAGTTCTATATCATAGCTAGTTATTGCATGGGTATAAATGTGTAATAGATGAACTGTAAGAAGGTTAGTTTAGAGTTTAGACATAGTATCTGTAATGGATGACTTCTTTTACCAATATGTAACCAAGAGAGAGCTGGACTTTGAACAAAAATATTAATCAGACTGTCCTTAGTTGATTATGAGGCATGACACAGTGCTCCCTATATTCTTTGTATGAAATCTAAGGGTGCGTTTGGTTTGTAGATGGGGTTAGAATCGGATTTGGTTTTGGGATTGGATTGAAAGAAATTGAGGAGTGAGAAAATATATAATTATATAAAATATAATTATTTTTAGAATTAATAATAAATTAAAATATATTATTTAAATTAAAGCAAGTACAAGGAAATATGCTTTTTAAAAAAAGGTACAAAAGCTTATGGTTGGAAATAATGGGGAGGCTGACATTGTCAGGGGTTTCTTCGACACCTACCATTATATGGTGGAATGAGTTTTAAAGGTAAATTATTTATTTTATTCCTGGATCCATAAACCAAACTGCAGATTTAAGGAATCATTTGATTCCAACAGTGCGATACCTGTCAAACAAACAGCCCCTAACATTTGTCATTCAAAGTACAAACTATACAAGCTTGATAGATATTGCCTATGTTTATCTTACAATTGATCCTATTGAGGCTCATGATATAGGAAGATTTCCCATGCTGTAAGTTTTTATTCATTTGGTACTTGTTTGATTCTGGAAAGTTGCAGTTAATATTTAATCGATAGTGGTGCAAAATAGGTGGGTTGGGTAACAAGATTTTTTGTGTTCATTCACAAGTAACTTTGCTTTTTTCTTGAAATATGTTTTTACGTAACTTATGTGTTAAACATTATAAAAAGCTTAACTTTATCATTGCAATACCAGTATAATATTTAGAGTAAAGCAAATTTAGTGGGTTCTAACCATTCAGGCGTGACCTGGTGGCAAAAAAGCTTGTGACTATCAAACTAAAATTTGTGAGGTCTTTCAACTCATACTATGTGCAAACAACCCTGAAGTGGCCAGGCAACCTCCTGATAAGGAAGGGCTTTACCTGGTATGAGTACGTGTGGCGGTGGGTTCAAACCCCGTGAATTTGTTGTCCAAAAGGTTGGAAACTATGGTTATCCAAAAAAAAATTAAAAAATTTAGGGCATTCTATACTTGTATGCACACGTATTTTACATTGGGCGACTTTTAACCTATTTTACCTGTTTCTGTTTTAGCTAGTTATCTTTATTGGTTTTACCCCTTGGGTGCGAAACATAACCCAAGTATAAACAATTGGGTCAAGATTGCCATTTCTGCTCTTGTTGTCACTATACTTTCACATGTACAAAATTCTTTGGCTCCTGTAAGTCCTTAACATTGATTCTTTCTTTGGTTTGCAGTGTGGTTCTGGACAGTCTGTTGCTCAAATCAAGGCCGGTTTCGTGGCTCGTGTTGGCCGTAGAAAGGCTGGAACATAATTTTGCTCTATGATATAGATGTATCGAAACCCAAAAGATTGTGATGCAACTGTTATTGAAACAAGCAGAGAAGGTAAGTTCACTTGAATGATAAACTGTTTTGTCATAATAATCTTGTAATACAAATTATCGCCGAGGATGACTCATGTGTACTTGCTCTTATTTGGGTCTATACATTTTGTTGCCCTTATTGATTTTGGAACATTTAACAACTTCTGTGGTTTTTTGTTTTGTTTTTCTCTTTGTTTATCGTTGCAAATGCTACATATAAAACAGCATCTAAAAGACCAAAGCCGAAAGCGACATAACAATTGATGTAGTCGTACTTGTGCCACTACCTCTGTAAACTTATCCCGGTGAAACCTGCAGTGTTGGTCATTTGAATGTTGTTAAATAATCTGCACAAAAAATACTGTATACAGAGTATACCTTTAACTTGATACTGACACTTGCAGAGGTTGGGTTTCAAACATGTTTTGTTAGGTTGGCCAAAAACTTGTCTTATTAAGAATAAGTGAACCCTAACCATCTCAGTCAGAATTTAGTTGCTATTAGGTCGAAAGCATCAGTCATAACTATTGCAAATGTTGTGTGAAATATGTCAAATATCAGTACTGACCATGTTCACATGATCTGGATTGTAGCTGGAGTATCAAATATGTAATCGCGCTTTACATACCAAACACATTTTAGAACATCTAGGGTGTGTTGTTTGCAAGGTCCTTGACAAAATTGTTGTGTTTCACTTGAGCTTACGTTCAACCGCCCATCTGTTGAGAGTGTTAGGTTTCCCGGGCAATCTGGAGATACCTGCTCCATATTGTTTGTTGTCAAGAAAGAACACATATGCAAATGGGAAAATTGCATATATACCCACTAAAACTCAAAAACTTGCATATATACCCAAAACACAAGTTTTTAATGCATGATGTACAATGTCAATTAAGCATGTTTTGGGTATATATGCAAATATTCAAGTTTTAATGGGTATATATGCAATTGCCCCGTCACATATTAGTCTTTGCCCCTTCGACAACTGAAATATGAAGTCAAGAGAAAGAAGCGATAATTAGAAACTGATAAAAGGTGCAAGATTAACGTTGTACTCTGGATTCTCTTTACCTGAAAAAAAAGGAAAACACATTTAGCAGCATAAACAGTGTGTTCTTCATATAGAACTTGTACCTTAAAAATTCAAATTCAAATTAAAACAATATTTACTGAATGAAGCATTGGAACTGGGAATCTGAAGGAAACACAAGAAAAACAACCCAAAAACCATAAGCATTTGTGAACTCTTCATTTTGATTTTGGGTTGGAACAAAACATAAGATCTTGTTATTTACTTGTAGCTAAAAAGTGTATAAACATAAACGACATTTACCCTAATTTTTTACAATAAAAACAATGAGTGAACAGAAGTATATGCTAGTACTGTATTAGATTTGATATAACCAAGAACTAGGTTTCAAGGTGATTCCATTTTTTTTAGAGGCTGTATCAACAAGTGTCATATCCTCATATATGATATGATAGATTGTTAACTGTAAATTCTAAATATATGATATGATAGATTGTTAACTGTAAATTCTATGTTCTGCACACCTATTCTCATTTTTCCATATTATTACTAGTACTACAGATAATTTTAACTAGAAAGATATGCAAATGTATGTATTTTCGATATCTAATGGTGCCGAGGTTCAAGGAAATGAATGGATTACTATTGTGCAAATACTTTTGGCTAGTCTAAATTTAGAATCCCAGAATCAATGGCCTTTCTTGCTCCTGAAATTCATAATTATTATTCTGAAAAAAGAAAATCTGCATGTTCATGGGATCTAATCAATCTATGTAACCTTGTAGCCAAATTCTGTTTAATTCAAACTGTAAAAAATATGATTGTTTGCTGTAAAAACAACCCAAATGGCGAAACTGTCGAATCGTGGAGTAAACAAAAGATTCTTGATGTCAGAAATGGATCAAAGTGTAAAACGAATGTTGGAATTAATCAACGAAGAAGGCGATTCTTTCGCCAAAAGGGTCGAAATTTATATCCAAAAACGACCCCAGCTCGTGGCCCAAGTCCAGGAATTCTATCGAATGTTTAAGTCATTATCCGAGCGTTACGAAAAAGCAACGTCCGAGTTACGGAGAGCCGAAACATCACGTCCCCCAGACGCACGGTCTAGATCGAGCTATAGCTTCACCGAGGGATGTTCTGAACCACCCTCGACTATAACATCGCCTGAACGCCCGGTGACTAGACGCTTATCTGAGTGCCAAACTATTTTCGATGTTTTCGGGAATAGAGAAAGCTATGAGGCCTCAACATTGGATTCGGGTTCAGACTCGGATGATTCAGTTTTTAATCATTATTCGAATTCGTCAAATAATGGCAATTATCAACGACGGTTACGTAAAAAAGTTGCGGAATTGGAGGCCGAGCTTAAAAGGGTTCGAATCGAACAAGAGGTAAATAGGTCAAAATCAGTAATTGAAGAATACAAGGAGGAGTTACGAGTCGCAAGGGAAAAGATACAATCTTCTGAAGTAGAGATCGATCAATTAAAGTTGAAGCTCGAAAAATATGAATCAATGGGTTTGGATGAAGACAACATGTGTTCGGAGCAAGCAAATAGGATTTACGCACTAGAGGAAAAACTCGGTGGTGCGGAAGAAGAAGTTATAAAATTAAGACAAGAGCTCGACTTAAGTGGATCCGATGGGGACGATAACAAGGATGCCGATATGGAAGATGAAACCGAGCAGCTAAAGTTGGAACGAGACGAGTTTGCTATGAAGTTACATGAACTCGAAGAAGAAATGAGTTTAAAGGATGATCAAATCGATGAAATGAACGCACGTTTTAATAAATTGCAACTAAAGTACGAGAAGTCGAGTAAGTCAATAGAGGAGTTGAGAGATAAAGGTCGAGAGTTGGAGAAAGTTGTCGAGAGACAACGAGAGGTTATTGAAGAAGGAGCCGAGGAGAATCGACAAGCTATAAAGCAGTTGAGCTTTTCGCTCGAACATTATAGGAATGCCTATCAGATGCTTCGACAAAATATGTTGGAACATAAGAAACCAGTTATGGCATCGTAACGGTCATGTGATGATGTGAATACTCGTGTTCATCTCCTCGTGGTATTCGTTAGTGTTTCGTCTTTTCTTATAGCAATTTTGTTCGGAAACATAGATTTTTAGATTGTTAACTTTAAAATGTTGAGTTTGAATGTCGTTTGAACTTTGAGTCGATTTACAATAAAAGAAAACTAAGTAACAACTTATAGCATCATCGATCGGTATTTAGTTCTTAAATACCACCTTATACTAGGAGCCCTTACATTGTGTTCTTAAGTTGGGTAATATGAGGTAAAGTAAATGAAAGTGATGTTTGTAGTGTTCTCAAGTTTTAGTTGGAAAGTAAAGTGAAAGTAAAGTATTGAAAGTGATATTATTTTGCATTAAAAACTTTCACCTCACTTTTGGGGTGAAAGACAACTTTACATCATTTTCATTTCTTTACTCCCACTTGATTTACTTTTCTTTCACTTTTGGGCTAATTATACTACTATGCGAGCAGTCGAGCACTCCTCGGGAAATCGCATCAAATGCTTCAACAAAATCATACGGAACATAAAAAGGCGGTCATGGCAACGTTGGTCTTCATGTTAATACTTGTGCTCATCACTTCAGGGTATTTCATTAGAAATACAAATATTCGTGCACTTACACACCACCAGATATATAATACATGTTTCAATCGAGAATTAAACCCTACAAGGTTTTAATTGATTGACTATACATATACACTAAGATAAAGGTTTTTCGCTTCATCGCACTATTTTTTATGTATTTGGTCACTTTGTTTGCTTTAGAGAACATAAGGAATCTTGTGAGATGAAAAAGTAGAATGAGAAGGATTTTTGGCCACACACTTCAAATGACGTTGGTGAAATAGAGATGAGATGCATTCAATTTTGTAAGTACATCTAAAATATATGGTTGTGATTTCGTATCATTCTAATTTTATTTCTCGTTTGAACAGCGTAATTAGATCATTAGTTTCAAAGATGAGTTACAACAATTAGATTGATTTTGCATCAGTATAAAACAGTAGAGAAAAACACAAAAAAAAAATAATGAGAAAAAAATAAAATAAAAAGGTACGCGCCAGGTAGGGGTCGAACCTACGACCTTCTGCTTAGGAAACAGACGCTCTATCCACTGAGCTACAGGCGCTTTTGTTTCACTACTGATTATATCCAGTTATATACGACTTTTCTTAGTGGTGGAAAAGGTTGCCTATTTGCTCAAGGATTGGGTTTTTATACTAGGGTGGAGTAAAGTAAAGTGAAGTAAAGTAACTCCCAATACCGTCTTTTACGGATTATGGGTTTCAATACCGTCTTCCACGGTGTATGGAGGAGGTTGAGACGTAGACAACCATACCCCTACCTAAGGTAGAGATGTTGCTTCCGGTTCTACTTAAAGTAGAAAAGGACCTCCGGCCTTTTTGTAGGGAGTGAGGATCGAACCCTTGACCTCTAGGTTAAGAGGCAAGGGGTTTTTCAATTGATCCAACCCTACTTGTTAGTTTTTATACTAGGGTGGAGTAAAACCTTTAAATTCTCTGAATCAACCAAATTTCAATTTGTTTCATGATTGTGACTAAAAGCTTTATACCCACACTTTTATCGTTTTTAAATATAAGCTACGTGACTTCCATCCAACGTTACACGCTAGCTGTTTGTATTACCTTTCAACATTTATAAGTGTCGCAAAAAAAGGCTACAAGACCAAGTAATCGATGATTGCTCGTTACAAGAACAATGATCGATTAATTTCCGATTGCTCACCACAACGTCAAAACTCAATCTTCTTTTGGTAAAAAATAGTAAAATTTTGGGGTTAACTCGGATGATATTGCAAGTAACGGGCGATCCTCAACTAGTTTCAAAGTTGTGTCTCTAGATTTTGAAAGATATCTACATTGTCTCGTCTATTTCATCAGTAGATCATATCTTCTATAACAAAATGTCATCTAAGAGTATACATGATGGGATGGTTGAGAATAGGTTAAAGATGACATGTAGATGGTTAATATATTTCAACTAAGTTAAGCGAGATGTATTTTGTTGACCAATAAGCTGATATTGCTCAACTTGTTAATTTGGTATAACCTAATACTCTAATAGTTTGGTATATAAAAAGATGAATATATGGTTGAGATTTAGTAAAAAGGTAAAGAGCATCCAAATGATTGGTTGAAAACAAGTTTAAATTCTTAAACTCTTGTTACGTTAAGTTTTCATGCTTTGCTTATAGAGATCAACATGGTTTTTTTGACAATTAACTCTTAGTTCAAACCAAATACACAAACAAACCCTTACTTCAAACCAAGTACACAAAGAAAACCCTTTTCTTGACAAAATCGTCTTTATCCTACCAACTTCATTATTTAAAATAGAATAAGAAAAACAATAGAAACGTGGCTTCAGTTCTGACTAGTGGTTAAGAAACTGAGTTGACAATTAATGACCACGTGCATCCATGTGCTTGTTTTTAGTCCTCAAAAAATATAAGTGTAAAGCAATATTTCAAGAGCTTTGATATACAAACCTAATTAAATGAACTTAAAAGGGACCTATAGTATAAATCATTTGTACAGTTGTATACATGTGATTTATGTGATAGGTACTTTTTTAGATCCATTTAATTAAGTTCGTTTATCATTTTTCATATTTCAAAGGTCTATTATTGCGTATAAATTATGTGAGACTCAACTCATTTGTCTTGCATTATCAGTATTAAAACTTGGTCTGTACTTATTCCGGTTGTAAATATATGTACTATGACAAAAAGTTGGTGATACACAAATTATAAATGCACAATGTCGATGCATAAATTATAAATTAAGAATATCATCGATGTATAGTAGTACAGTACCACAATACATAACAAATGTTGCGCTATACGTAATTTTGTTAATAATAATGTTTAGGGATATATGTGTGAAATTAAGTGTATGTTTTTTTGTTTATTTTAAAACGTAAAAGTATATTTTTTAGCACTTTATCCGCTAAATGCACCATCAAAAGAAGATGTATTGATAATCATTGGGTCCTAATCAGTGGTAGTAGGTAAGCTGGGAGATCATTATTTTCAACAGGTGAAAAATGAAACAAAATTTCTCATACATTGATTATTTATTTCGCACACATGGAAATAGGAATGTAAGAAAAATCAAAAATATGATGTGAATTCGTGGCGATTTAATGAATACTCCGTAATTTTTTCTGATGTTTGATTTAACACGTGGTGGTCCATGTGCTATCACCCTTCTCAGTCTTTTAACTAACTAACGCTATTAGTACCTTAAACTTGTGGACAAGTCTATTTTCGTAGTTTAAGTTGTGCAACCAATTAGCCACCACTAGTTCATACATTAGTTGACTTTTATTTTTTGAGCTTTGACTACTATCTTTATTTTAGAGTTGTTCTGTTGTCGTGCAATAAACTTTTTGTATTGCAATTTTGCGAGTAATTAAATAGGACTAATATAATTATTGGACGTATCAATTTTGTACTCCACCGTTAACCCATCACCAAATTATCTATATATATAATTAAGAGTCTAAACGACACCGTTTTTTCCCTGGGTTTCCCGCCAAAAAAAGTGGGCTCCTTTAGCCTGGTGGCTTTGGTCCATTTGCTCCCGTTTTTGTCCAAAGTCCACACGTATATGATTAGATAAACCTAGAAAACCATCTTCAGTAAGAACCTAGAGCATCATCCTCGCCGATTAACAGCCTATCCCCACAACCCACTAGCCGATCTCCACTAGCCGACCACCACCACAAGCCCGCCACGACCTGCAAATGGAGCACCATAAAACCATAGATCCAAACAAACCTAGAACCTTCACACAACTATTTACCGTTGCTGATGATGATCGTAGCTCAAAGATTGTGGAAGAAGAAGATCCCTAATTTTTTGTAAGTTTATAAACCCTAATCTTGGGATTATTGTTTTTATTTACAAGAAACACGAGGGTTAGGGATTCGATTTTGAGGTTTTGGGTTGCCGGTTATGCTTGATTCATGTTTACTTGCAGTTAGGGAATGCTTATCTTTTTTGCTTATTAAAAAAAAAAAAAAAAAAAAAAAACAGTTTTGCATCTTATGCTTTATAAGTGTCTAGGGAGCTGCTTATTTGAGATGAAATTATAACAAATCAAATTAGCATAAAACCTTTTATAAATGAGTTTGATTGATTTTTTTTTTTTTTTTTTTTTTCTGAGTTGCTTATTTTTTAGCAGCTTATAAATGCTTACTTATCGACGGAATCTTAAGCATGGAAAATAAGTAGCTTCTTAGATTGATACTTTATACAATTTCATTGTTGGATTTATTTTATTGATTGATTGTTATGGTTATATTTACAGGTGGGTTTTGGTTTGCTTGATTTCTGTTTATTGTTTGAGAAATTGTGATTTGAAGCGAAGTTCAAAGGCAGGGTTTCTTCAGTTGTTTGACTGGAATGGCAAATCCAGGAAGAAACTCTTCTCGAATAAACCCGATATACCAGGTAAGTTATTACTCCATGTTTTTCTATATTTGACAGTGAAATACTACGTTAATGGTTTTGTATGTTTAGTTCTTATGTTTATGGTTTCATGTCATACAGAAAGCTCGAAACAAGGAAAGGAGAATTTAGATGATTTAGCATTGTTGAGGCTTCAGCAGGTACAATTTACTTTTGATGAGGCGAAAAATAAACCACTTTTAAGGGGTCATTTAAGCCCGGAATTGAATTTATTTGATCAAATATTGCCCTAAATCGTTCCTTTTGTGATTTTAGGTACTTTGGGAGTGAATTCTGGAAAAGGAAGCATTTTGGACGTTTTTGGAGCATAAAAGTGAAGAAAACGGCAAAGACTTAATTTTCCATGCTGAGAACAGTACCTGATGGCGTCAAGAGGAAAAATGTGACGGCGTCAGGAGTAAAATCCATGACGACCCAGTGAAAACGTGAAGGCGCAAGAGAAGGGCGTCAAGAGTATTTTTGGTAACGGCCTGCATAAGGAGTATACATGACGGCGTCAAACCCAGATCTTGGCAGTCTGAGAAATTATTTGGCGGCGAGATGACGGCGTCAGAGATTTGTTCTTGACGCCGTCACCTTAGAAAAACTATATATACTTTTCTATTTTTCATTCTTTAGAAAGGAACTTGTGTGGAGAATACTAGGGCCGATTGTGAAACCTTAGGTCGTATTTTACAGTATTTTCAAGGGTTTTTACCCCTTGAAACCTTTCATGTTTAATTAAGATAAGTCCTCTTTCAATTCATTCAATATGTCTATGTGTTGTTTGAACATATCTTATGCTTGTCTTGATTTCAACATGCTAGGCTAGATCTATCTTGTGTTTGCTTAGATGTAATGAAACCTAGATGTTAATTATATGTTGATTACTTGTTTATAGTTGTAATGGATGAATGATTTCAATGTTAGGCTTAAGAAAACTGGCAGATCTCCATTATGTAACATGCTTGAACGTCTTAGGGAACATGAACCGATGTGTACTAGGTTTTATTGGTTGTATTTAATGCATGAGCAAATTCTAATGATCCCATGTTAGGAGCTTCTTAGCCGGCTCGACATAGGAGTGAAGTAGGCGCTTATAGGATTAGGGAAGTAAGTACGCCACCCCATGAATGGTATTAAGGAATACAATCCGTCATCCACGCAACTGTAACAAGTAATTAACATGTAAAAAATATCTAGGGAGTAGTGAAATCTAAGTAAACACAATTATCCCATATATTCCTCACACCACTAGTTTAATATTGTTTATTTTAATTTTTAGTATTTTATTTTGATTGCATCTTAGTAATTGGGTTAGTTGACTATCAACTAATTCCGCCCAACTTCTTCAAAACCGGGATTTTTATTTGCTTTTATAAAAAACTAAAAAATATAAAAAGAATCATCCCTCATCTCTAGACCTAGTCTTTAGGTTTTCTAATCCTAGCAACACTATTCTTAGCTGAACGATCAATCCCCCGGTACTTGTCATTATACTATACTACATCGATCAGGTACATGATGAGGCGAAAAATGAACCACTTTTAGGGGGTCATTTAAGCCCGGAATTGAATTTATTTGATCAAATATTGCCCTAAATCATTCCTTTTGTGATTTTAGGTACTTTGGGAGAGAAATCTGGAAAAAGAAGCAATTCGGACGTTTTTGGAGCATAAAAGTGAAGAAAACGCCAAAGTCTTAATTTTCCTTGCTAGGAACAGTAGGTGACGGCGTCAAGAAGGAATTTCTGACGGCGTCAAGAGTAATTTCCATGACGACCCAGTACAGATTTGACGGTGTCACGAAGTAGGGCGTCAAGAGTAAAATGCATGACGGCCTGGAAATGCATAACACATGACGGCGTCAAAAGTAGATCAAAGCAGTCCGAGAAGTATTTTGGCGGCGAGGTGACGGCGTCACAAGATTTGTCTTGACGCCGTCAGACCCTATTTCCTATATATAGTTTTCTAATTTTCACATTAAAAAGAGGAAAGTTTTGGAGAAACCCTAGGTACGAACTTGGTGCGAATTTTTCAGGTTTTTCAAGGGTTCTAAGCCCTTGATACCTTTCATGTGTAATTGAGATAAGTATTCTTTTAATTCAATCAATATGTCTATGTGTTGGTTGTCTATATCTTGTTCTTGTCTTAATTCCATCATGCTAGGCTAAATCTATCTTGTGTTTGCTTGGATCTAATGAAACCTAGATGTTAATTATGTGTTGATTACTTGTTTATAATTCTATTGGATGAATGAATTCGATGTTAGGTTTAAGAAAACTGGCAGATCTCCAAATGGTAACATGCTTGAACGTCTTAGGAAACATGAACTGATGTGCACTAGGTTTTATTGGTTGTATTTAATGCATGAGCCACTGTTTATAATCCCTATGGTTGTGTTGGGCATGGCATAGGAGGAGATAAGAGCTCATAGGATTGGGGAGTTAAGTGCGCCACCCCATGAATGGTATTAAGGAATACAATCCGTCATCCACGCAACTATAACAAGTAATTAACGTGTAAAAGATGTCTAGGGAGTTGTGAAATCTAAGTAAACACATTTTCTCCAATTATTGCTCACAACCTTAGTTAATTTAGTTTATTTTCATTTCTAGTATTTTATTTTGATTGCATCTTTAGCATTGGGTTAGTTGACTAGCAACTAATTCCGCCCATATCCTTCAAACCCGAGATTTTTACTTGCTTTCTAAAAAATATAAAAATACAAAAAGAATCATCCCTCACCTTTAGAACTAGTATTTAGGTTTTCTAATCCTAGCGACACTATTCCTAGCTGAACGATCAATCCCCCGGTACTTGTCACTATACTATACTACAACGATCAGGTACACTGACTGGTGGGGGTTGTAAGCTTCTCAAGATCCCTTGAGAGGTAAAGCCTGGTGCGATTCCCACGTATCAAGTTTTTTGCGCCGCAGCCCGAGGAATAGTTATTGTCCAGGTTAGAATCTCTTTTTATTAGGTCTACTTGCTAGATTCCTTTCTAGTAAGATTTTATTTTTATTTTTAGGTTTTCTTTAGTCTATCTTATTTCTTTGTGCTTTTGTTCGTAACTTTTCACCACCCGACATCATGGACGATGGGAACATCTTTGAACCCGTCATCCCACCACAACAAAACCCACCACTAGAACCTCTTAGGCCCCGAACCTTAGAAGAGTATTCCCGACCTAGCCACCAAGGCTACCAAAACACCATTGAGCTCACCGGAGCCAATGTGACTCATTTGCGATCCGACACCATCCGGTTGGTGCAAAGCGGATGTGCATTCCATGGACTTCGTTCCGAAGATCCAAACCAACATCTTAAGGACTTCCTCAAAATCGTAGATTCCATAGACCTAGGTGTTGAAACTAGAGAGACAACCCGATTACGCCTATTCCAATTCTCTCTACGGGATCAAGCTAGTCAATGACTTGAGCGTTTACCCGCGGGATCCATCACCACATGGGATGATCTCACCACTCGTTTCCTTGCTCAATTTTTCCCACCGGGGAGAACTACTAAGCTTAGAAATGACATCTTGATGTTCCAACAACGTCAAAATGAATCTCTTTATGAAGCATGGACTCGTTTCAAGGACTTACTCCAAAAAGTCCCTCATCATGGCATAGATCTTTGGCTCCAAGTCCAAATTTTTTATTACCATATCGATATCTCCACGAGGCGAGCCATTGACCAATCGGCCGGTGGTAAGCTACGTGATCTAAGTGCGGAACAATCATGGGAAATCATAGAAGATCTTGCTCTCTATGACAACGAAAGTTGGAATGATCCCCGTGATTCGAACAAAACGGTCAAGGCAATATCTTTGCCTTCGAACAATTCTAGCACTCCCGACCGTAGGATCATGGAACTTGAAGGTCGAGTCAAGTCTCTCATGAAATCTTACGAAGCTCAAAAATCCTCAAGCCAAGTAAGCAAAATCGCTTCTACATGCAAATTATGTAATGGCCCTCACGAGACTCATAACTGCATGGAGCTTCCAAAACGTGCTTATAACGAATTCACGTTGTCACACGTGGGTCAAGGTCCTCGAACTTCTGGCGAAGCCTATGAGGCATGGAAGGATAAACCTAATTTCAGAGGGTACCAAACGTGGAGCGTATCTTTCAATGACTCCTCACCACTCACTTGGTCCGAGCATTTTCCATCACAAGGCATTCCTAGGCAAAGCTGTGAAGATGCTCTAAAAAAATTCATTCTATCTCAAGAATTACAGCTCTCTACGCTCGAGGCTAAATTTAGACAACAGCAGGCTGATATGAACAGCAAGATTTGTAATCTGTTAACTGCTATCAAAGAGCATGTTGCTAATAAACCCATTCACGTTGATGAGGTTAAGTCTGTTACCGTCATTAGTCCACCAACCTCCCCTGTGAAAATAAAAAGTCCTAGCAAGTTATTCAAACATCTATCCCCTAAAGGAAAAGAACCTGTCAACCCCCTAGGACCAATCCATTTCGTAAACACCATCACCACGATATCTGCTTCTACACCCAACCCAACCCAACAACAAACTAACAAATTTGGTCATACAGCTAAAGATGAGACCTTAAGGGTAGACCACGATTCGGCCAGAAAACCTACCGACTCATCCGAACAGTACACCGCGCGAGAATCTGGCAAATCAGATGAAGGGAAAGAGAGACCGGAAGAGCATGAGAGAAATCCAACCATTTTGGGTAAATCTATTATAGAAGAACCCGAGAGAAAAATGGAGGATGTTACTAGTGGGAGTAGCGATAGGACTAAGGAAAGTAACCCTAAAGTTTTCAAGATCTCTTGCACCATTAAGGAAAAGCTCCTAACCGATATTCATATAGATCCTAGCTTCCCAGTCAACATAATCCCCCTTTCCTTACACCACGAAGCCTTCCCAGAATGCATTGCGTGTGAGAGAGTAATGAAAAATTTATCAATCAGGATTGGAGAGCTTGTTTACAATACTGACCTCACCGTGGTCGATGACGTGGACCCTCTCACCAATCAAACGTTAACCAACCTTGTTCTTGGGAAACCATTTATCAATGAATCGGGAGTGATCCTTGATGAGAAAGATGGTAGTGGATTATTCACCAATGGTATTAAGAAGGTAATTTTTCATAGGGGTAATGAGGAGGTGTATGAGTATCGTCCTTCCCTTGAGAGGAATCTATATGGGTCGAAGGATGGAGAGTCGGGGAAGATAAGACGGCGTAATCCGAATAATCTCAAAATCCCCTGCATGATCGGTCATAAGTACTTCGATAACATCTACATTAACGTATTCCTATCGAAGAATTTTATGTCCTTATTCCATTATAACAATATCTGCAGATGGGGAATGATTTACAAGGGAGAGAAAGTGGTTGGTAAGGATCATGAAATCCAGGTGTTTGTAGGAAATATGGCATTTACTATGGAATTTACGATCGTGGACAACATCGAAGACTATGTCGACCCTAGATTATCACAAATTGTTTTTGGGGCGCCATTTTGCGAGATCACTAATCTGATAATTGATGACCGGAACGGAATTATGACCTTCGCTGATGGAATTAGGAGGGTTTCATACCAAACGCCATACAAGAGAAGAGACCTTAAGGAAATCGATTGTGACGGGCTTGATAAGATAAGTTCCCAACTTATTTTGTGCGATGAAGATGTTCGGAGAGGGTGTAAGAACACTTCTGATTTATCATGTGGATTCTTTAAGGATGTTAGTAAGCTTGGTTCTAAGTATCGAAAAGATATCTTCGAGTTCGAAGACCCGAAGTACTTACACTATGAAAGCGATACTAGTTTAGAAGACGACCTAGAGAGTGGAACCAATCATGAGGTCACGTAGTAACCCATGACCTTGAGTCTAGCTACAAGACTCGTAAATAAAGAAAAGCGCTTCTTGGGAGGCAACCCATGTTTTGTGTGATTTTATTTTGTTTGTTTGTTATTTGCTTCCGTATGCATGCTTTATTTTTATTGTTGGTAGATCATGTTTCTCAATTAAATAGTGAAAATACTTTACTTTGTTGTTTTGGCCTAGTCTTAACTCCACCTAAAAGTATTTTTGCAAAAGATAAGTGTAAGGGGAAACCCCAAATATGTTTTTAAGAAACAAACCGATCATGATTCTCCACAATATTAAATGAACATGTATATTCATATTTGTTAGAGTCAAATGCTTGTATTGAGTCATAATGAAGTTTTGCAGGATTTTCCAGGAAGTAGGACCAAGTTTTTCCAGAAATTTTCCGGAAACTTAACATAAGAATTTCTGCAGGTCACTTCTGACGGCGTCAAGAATTTCTTCTTGACGGCGTCACGTGTAAAAATCTGGAAATTTTACCAGTTTTGTTTTTCTAACGGAGTCTTATGGTTTTTGTGAATTATTAAGTTTTATAATCTCCAGGAGATCTGCAAACTTCATTCCACAAGCGTTATATCTTATCTTGTTTTCTAGGATTTAGTAACTTATATAGGATGCCGCCGATTTTACGCGAGGTTGTTTTTGTCTATTTTCTCAGATTTACAGGTTATGTATGACAAGAAGATGATTTATATTCTGGAAGGGAAGCTTTGACTGTTCATTTTATTGGAGGAAGATCTAACATGGCCACCTTATTATCCATACCGAGCGAATCAGGGGAGTATTTGATTTCATTATTTTACTTTTTTAACTTTTACATTCTTTACTTGAACATTGGGGACAATGTTCATCTTAAGTGCTTATGAGTGTACCAGTAGCATTTAGATTCTAGAACTTGCGTTAGTGATGCATCCCGAGACCGCTAGTGAGACTACATTCGTGTAGTAGGATTTACTACATGATAAGAGGCATTAGGATCACCCTTGTGTTAAACCCGTATCATAATTACTTGACCATTTATGTCATATTACTTGGCTAGTTAAGTCAACTAATTTTTCCCACACCCTTAGCGTTGTACTCATTTTTAGTACACGAAACCGCTAGTACACCCCTCCGAGCCTATCTTTTCGTTTCTAACTTTAAGCATCTTACTTAAAGGAAGAATTTGTTACACCTCACTTAAATGTACACCCAAATCGCCTTAGCCTTCCGTGTATGCACTCATCTTTAGTGCATTATTGTTATTTGTTAAACCCTAAGTTAACTATCTAATTGATTACATGGTTGATAAGTCGAGTCATATCCTTGTACATATTGTTTTGGGACGATT